>JAAGKR010001261.1:92029-133790 GCA_011419295.1 Clarias macrocephalus
AAAAAAAAAAACTATAATTTATCTGTGGGCTACACAACTCTGCCAGATAGAATATCGATAAGGAAGTAATTTTTTAATTCTACTATATCTGTAATATTGTTTGCTTTAAACAGAATTGGATCATTTCAATAGAAAGCAGACGTTTGATTCAGAATGTATTGTTATTGTAAAAGAAAAGAAAGAAGAAACATTTGTCTGAACATGAATATGCAGTATTGCTAAATAAAGAAACAAGTTGCAGGATTGGAAAAATCTACCTCAACAAGCTAAATGGCTTTTACTCATTAAGAGGTTTGATATACCACCCACTCCAATTTACTTTCATTTTATAGCACAAGACAAATTCATTGAAAGGTTTAATGAGAACGGTCATGATTTGTTCTTACTTGGTGATGGCAGAACGTACTCTAGATAGAATACTCTACTCTCTATGCATGAGCTTAATGATGCTTGTTATTGACACAAGTCTATGGCATGTCTGTGGGATGATTGGGATTCTGCATGATGGTATGTTGCAGTCAAGAACGGTCTAGAAGTTGGCCCAAAATTGCTAGTTGTAAAGCTCCTGCAAACAGCTTTGGAGATAGGGACCATTTTTCGGAATAGAGTTTGCACACCAAAGTGCATTACTTTGGCATGACAAAAAGATGTAACTTAGTATTACATTCTCTCGAAAGGTAACATAATTATTCTGCTCATTTGAGTTTTAGAAAACTTTCATCAAACATTGCAGCATTGTTCAAAGTGTTTTAAATGACCTAAATTTAAAGTTTTTTTTTTTTTTGTCCATTTTAGGATTCTAGATGGTTCTCAACTCTGGCTCCTGGAATGGGGACCACTAACCCTAATCCAGACAGGGTTCTCCTGCTCATTATGGACTTTGCTCCTTAGATCTGTTCACCAATGGTGGCCAAACCGAAAGCCTTAACATAAGATTTAATTACCATTTTTTGCTCTACTTGTCTTTGCACATTTCTTGATTTTTAAGCTTTTATGAAGTGTGCTGAGAATAGGGTATCCCAAACATAACCCAAGGCAAGGTTAATTTTTAGATATGAACCTGTTTAAATAGACAAGATGTGTCATCGGTATAGACTGATTTTTCTTTCTAAGCCCTTAAACCAGACCTGCATCATTTTTAAAGTTAAGTGACCAACACTAAGACTACTTAGAGCCTGCATTGCCTTATGCCTAGGAAAGATTTAAGTCAACAGAAAAACTCATTTATTATACAGTACAGACCAAAAGTTTGGACACCCCTTCTCATTCAGCGAGTTTTCTTTCTTGTGTTCTTTATTGTGTTCTTTAGCCCAAACGCGTCTCTTCTGCTTGTTGCCTGTCCTTAGCAGTGGTTTCCTGGCAGATCTTCTACCATGAAGGCCTGATTCACACAGTCTCCTCTTAACAGTTGTTCTAGAGACGTGTCTGCTGCTAGAATTCTGTGTGCCATTGACCTGCTCTCTGATCTGAGCTGCTGTTAACCTGCGATTTCTGAGGCTGGTGACTCGGATGAACTTATCCTCCGCAGCAGAGGCGACTCTCGGTCTTCCTTTCCTGGGCCGGTCCGCATGTGAGCCAGTTTCTTTGTAGCACTTGATGGTTTTTGTGACTGCACTTGGGGACACTTTCAAAGTTTTCCCAATTTTTTCGGACTGACTGACCTTCATTTCTTAAAGTAATGATGCCGCTCGTTTTTCTTTACTTAGCTGCTTTTGTCTTGCCATATTACAAATTCAACCTCTTTGAATGAGAAGGTGTGTCCAGACTTTTGGTCTGAACTGTATATGCCTCTGATCTAGGAGCACATATTGCATGAAAGTGAATCAGATCTGATCTGAAAAAAAACATTTATGCATTCAGACAGCCCTAAAGCCTCAGTTTTTTTTATTTTAATTTAAATTTTTTAGGTGATTTGTGTCTCTCAAGACATACCAAATCAGGTGAGGTGTTCAAGCACCTCACCAATGTTGAAAAGAATGGAAAAAAAAGAATATTACACAAAATGAAACAGATGTCAATTTAGTGAATTTAGTTCTGTGTTTTAATTTAGTTATAAATGGTACAATGATCAAGTTTACATGTTTATTTTACTTTGCACTCAAATATATTATTTGAGCACCTGGAATGCAATAAAGTGCTGCCTGAAATTTTTTGCGATAAAATTCATTCAAAATGATCACAAACAAAAATGAGTTATTACATTTATGGAAATCTGTTTCCACTAGTTGGTTTATAATAGTTGGTATATGCTTTGATATGAAGAAGAAATTTAACACATTCAACCAAACTGTTAAACCAACCAAAAGTAAAACTGACTGAGACATTGAGAACATCACTGTTTGAGAGACGTGTAGACGTGCATTATTAACCTGTGAAAAAGACAAACGTGCGTTCACACTATTTTGTGTTCCTGGTGCATTTTGACAACATCCACAAGCACAATTATATAAATAGTTATATTAGTTTTGTACATCAGTACATCAGTGTGACTCTTCAGGCCTCTTTAAATGGCCAAATGACTTATGAGCTACAGTAATACCACATGTAAAGCACTTTATTTACATACTGCTATGTGACATAAATCACAACAATTACTCTTAATTACATTTCATTTACTTTATCCTTAAGAAATTTTGTTTGAGAGTTTAGTAAATTAAGGCCATAGTGTAAAAAATAATCTCTATTAGCTGATATCTGTAAAACGCATTAGTTTTGGCTGAACAAGCAAAATACCGCCTTTAGCACCATAAGCCCTGCGTTAACAGAGCAGCACATTCTGTAGGAGATGGCGACTAGTGTTCTGCATTCTTGCTATGATTGTGTTATCAAGGATCTCAACTCTTTCTCACTCAAACAATATGGTTTAGAAACACGGTTGTGACCTAAAAGTTGCAGATCATAATACTGCACAATGTTATTTAAGCTTTGCAACAATTTTTATTCTGCATTAAAGATGTAGCAGGTGGTAGTTAAGCTTTTATATATAACAACTTACTACTGCTTGATTTCTGTTGGAATTTTATTATTTCAATTTTCTGTATTTCAATTTTATTTTATTAATTTTCAAAATACCTCATATTTTAATTAACCTTTTTGAATGATTAATTCATTGATTAATTGACTGATTGATTGTTACTACCCCGTGATTTCAGCAATGCATTATCTTTAGGTTGGTTTATGAGCTTTGGTCTTATATTCCATTTTACTGCTTTTCAGGATTTTTTTTTTTTATTATGTCAATTATTAAATGTATTTTATGCTTATTTTATTATTTTAGTTAATAGAGGTAGGAAAACATAGATTGTAACATATCCCACTTCTTTTATATGCATTATAGGCACAGATCTATATATTGTAGGTAATTCATATTTCACCACACTGACTACAATTTCTTTTTTTTTTTTTTTTTTTTAATATATGTTTAAATCTAAATATTTGTTTGCATTTGAGATGGTAAAATAGTGCCATTCTTTTATAGTTCTACAGGGGGTGCGCTCTAAATTATCCACACATTGGCAAAAGCACAGCATACTGCGTGGAAGGAGCCAATTATTTCTTATAATGTATTATTTCAATTTATTATAATTGGTATTATAATTATTATGAAAAAAATATATTATATAATAATAGAATATATAAAATCATGAAATTTGAATGGCAATACAGATTGAATCGGCACCTAGATTCTAATAACATTGTATCGAATCATAATACTGTACAATGTTATTTAGGCTTTGTAACAATTTTTAGTTTGGTTATTAAAAAAAGTAAAGACAGTTCTCAGCACTTGTTATTGTATACATAATTCTTTTGTTCATACAGTAATTAGAAGCATTCCTACATAGAACAGGCTGCACTTGTAATCATTGTTGCATACAACTTTTGAAATTTTATTTTATGGTTCAAGAAAAAAAATGGTTCCTACAATCTTTAATTAAAGTAGATTTGCATATTCTGAAAATATAAAATGTAATACTTTTGAAAGTTGCAACAGAACTACCACTACAGTTTCATTTGTACGATAAGTCTAAGCTAGCAAGTTTTGTTTGCAAAACTCAATGTTTCTGAATGTCCTAGTGTCCTCATAACATACTGTATATATAGTATATTGTATATATAAAATGTTATTGTGTGTGTGTGTGTGTGTGTGTGTGTGTGTGTGTGTGTGTGTGTGTGTGTGTGAGAAACATTATGTGACAATGTTATAAGCAACTTTTTAGTAGGTGAACATTAACATTTTTTGACTGGTTAAAAGGTCATAGATGTCTGTATAAGCATAATATTTTGTATGTAAGTGTGTCACATTGTGAATTTTCTATGAACATTTTTATCTTGCACTTTACGAATGTTCAGAAAAATGTTGCAGGAGAATTTAGAAATTCATAGCTTCCGAATGCTGTGCAAAAGTTTGTAAAAGAAAAAAAAAAAAGTTTTTCAGAAGTTAATAAATCGTCCATTATATATGAGGCCTGTCCTGAAGGTTTCTAGCCATGTAATGACTAGATCACAGTCTACGCACTGTCAGTTGCTAAGCTTTGTTGATTACAACCCGTACATATTCAACTCTCTCAGATGTTCTGCTTGTTGCAGATTGTGGATCACAAACATGGATAACTTTCAATAAATGAAGTTTAGAGAAAGTAGAGGTAAGTTTTGGTCTTGCTTTCCCTTGGAAGGTCATCAGAGCCAGTTTCCTCGTGGTGCTTGATGAGTTTTGCAAATGTACTTGACAATACTGTTCTTACAAGAACTATTCCAGAACAGCTGACCTTCAACTCTTAAAACAAAAAACAGACTGGTGTTGTTGTTCTTGTTATTACCTACTGTACATAATTAAACGGTATATATTTAAATCTATATGTGTTTTTTCATAATTTTCAAACCTATTTCAAAAATAAATAGCTAAACAAAAATAATGAATTATAAAGTGAGTATAAACTCTAGATTTGTACTATATATTTGCAAAACATTTGAAGAAAATATGTTCAAGGTAAATGTACGTGCACAAAAAAACCTGACCTACTTGAGTTGAGATAGCAACTGTTGCTAAGCTCTTAGTAGAAATCCAAGGGCAAGTAATAACTTGAGGTCAGTCAGTTCTTTGTTTGAAAAAAGTTCAAAGCTTTTTGTATTTTTTTAGGTGGAAGTTTCATTTGTTCATATCAAGCTCTCATTTAAGTTCACACTCTGCTTTATAATGACGGACTCGGCTGCAGCGATGGTCACTGTAGGCGCTTATTAAATCAGAAATGATTGATGGTGTGAAAAGTAACCCATGGTGACAAATTAGATCCCAGCAAAAAGCAGATGTATGTTCTGGAAGCATAATCATGCTTGTCATTTACATCTCTGAAAGAGTGAAATGGCCCACCTGCTCCAGACAGCTTACATAAACTTCTGATAAAGTTCTGTTTTTAAGAGCATTAAAGATGTAGCAGGTGGTAGTTAAGCTTTTATATATAACAACTTTGTACTGCTTGATTTCTTTTGGAATTTTATTTTATTAATTTTCAAAATACCTCATATTTTAATTAACCTTTTTAAATTATTAATTAATTGATTGATTAATACTACCCCATGATTTCAGCAATAAATTAACTTTAGGTTGGTTTATGAGCTTTAGTCTTATATTAAATTTTACTGCTTTTTAGGATTTTTTTTTTCATTATGTCAAATATTAAATGTATTTTATGCTTATTTTATTATTTTAGTTAATAGAGGTAGGAAAAAATAGATTGTAACATATCCCACTTTTATATACATTATAGGCACAAATCTATATATTATAGGTAATTCATATTTCACCACACTGACTACAATTTCTTATGTTTAAATCTAAATATTTGTTTGCATTTGAGATGATAAAATAGTGCCATTCTTTTATAATTCTACAGGGGGTGCGCTCTAAATTATCCACACATTGGCAAAAGCACAGCATACTGTGTGAAAGGAACCAATTATTTCCTATACTATATTATTTTTATTTATTATAATTCATATTATAATTATTATGAAAAAAAATATATAATATAATAATATAATATATAAAATAATGAAACTTGAATGGCAATACAGAATGAATCGGCACCTAGATATTGTGATAACATTGTATCGAATCGTCCCTGGTTAATCCTTATGCATCCTTTTTTTTTTATTATTATTAATGTCTAATTATTTATTTATTTGCTGTAAGATCATCTTATTTACTTACCATACATTTGAATTATATTTTAATCTTTATATTATATTATATTATATTATATTATATTATATTATATTATATTATATTATATTATATTAGTTTTATTAGTACCACGATTGTACATTTTTATTTCCATAATCATTTCTGTTTTTTTTATATTCTTTTTAATTAACTGTGTTTTTGTGGTTTAAATGTAACTATTTCTTAACTAATTTTTATATATTTTTTGAGATATTATGGACATTCCTTCAACATTTTTTTCTACTTATATTATTCATTAACAAAAACATACTCAAATAAAACAAATTCTAAATAAAAAAAGTTCTAAAAAGACATGGACTGTAACTTCAGATGGCGGTGTTTTGAGGGACTAGTTGTACATCTTGCAGTGAGAGCGTCTAAGCGTGGAGGACAGCTGGGTGTGAAGACGGGCAGGAGTAATTAGTGTAATTATAAGCGAGTTCATCACTGCTCCATCGATATGAAAGCTGGAAATTATGAAGTGATGGAGCTGAAGGACACGAGACTAATCTAGCGTGGCGAAGGCTCCAGATATCCCTCTCTGCTCGTCTCGCTGCGTGATTGATGTCGACAGTTTATGAGTCTCAAATTACGGACATCACACGTGGCTCGCTCAGGCACTCCAATTACACTGATACGAATTTCCATTCGAAAAGTCATACAAGCTTCTTTACAGATTAGTACAAACTGCTGCACATGTTCTAGCTAACGTCGTTTAAACAGATTCATCCTGATTAAATATTAAACTATGACAAATCTGTATTTAAATCTAATGTTGTACGCTATAATAAGGCATGAAGAAATATTAACACCGTCCATCGGGCCTGGATTCATATATGACTATATAACTGTAACTCTGCTTATCATTCTTGGTAAATAATTCCTTATAAACATTTTTATAAACTTTGATAATGCCACATTAAGCATTAGCTTTAGGTATGATAACTTAATTATGATGTTACACAAGTATCACTCTTCAATAAAAATCCATGATTTATTGATTCTATTACATAGAATCATGTATGTAATTTATAAATTTATATTAAATATTACCATAATTTTATACCTAGAATGCTAAATAAGGGCAAAGCCACTATTAGCTATAATAATGTTATACTGTAATCAATAGTTACCATTACATAAAGTCATTCACATAAACCACTATTATAATATATTACAGTATTTAGTTATGCTGTCATAGAAAAATAATCAGTGACCACATGAATTATGAAAAGGCTTAATAACACCATAGCAATTTGCCAACTATTATAATTTTAATCTATTAAATACAGAATTACATAGCAGACTTTTTGTCCATTTTTAGCTACAGTATTTAAAGTGCCTGTATGAGTATCTGTGTACTGTAAGTACGTATTCCTTCCATAAATGCCTGTTTCCTCGCAGAAAATTTAACCAACATATCGACCATTACAAAGATTTAAAAATCCCCGAGAATGAGATGTTACTACAGAAACAAACAAGTGGCTTAGGATAACGCAGACTGGCCTTTAAAGCTGGATGAAGAGAAAAAAACATTTACATTTCCTTAAAATAAAAAAAAAGAGAAAACTATAATAAAAAATAAAAATAAAAACACACTCTATTAGTGTTTATAAAATGCTAAAAAGAAAGCCTTAGAGGACTACAAAAAAAGAAAAAAAAAAAACATAATTTACTACTAATAAAAATATAATTATAATATTCCAATAATAAATAAGTAAATATTATAGCAGTATAAAGTGTTATAATATTTACCTTCCCAACTGAGGTTTTGTTTTTATTCAAGTTCATGCAAATTAAATACCTTTCAAGTATTTCCTTCTTCTTTTTTTTAAATAAAAGTTTTAACTGAGGGTATCCAAAACCTGTTAATGAGTAAAAGCTGCAGATTGATAAAGTTATAATGTTATAACGACTTCTAAAGGACACATGAATGAATCCACACATGCTGTTCAGTACAGACAGCGGGCTTTATGCGCCTGCTACCCGAATCATTTTTGAACCGAAATAAAAAGTTGAAAAGAACAAACTCTATTAATTCACTGTTTGATCTGTAATTAACATTAGCCTGGCTGAAAATGTGCACTAGCTGTTGTTCAAGTCCCAGTAATAGAGCCAAATACAGTGTACATTATTATTTAACCTAAAATAAACGTCTGTGTGTCCCATAAAGTAAAACAAGAGGAGCTAAAAGACAAGTGGTGACTTCATAATCTTACTGTAAACATAGACACCTGTTTAAGTCTTTAATGCTGATATTAGAATAAGAAAAGTATTTCATCATGCAGAAAATATACATACAGTATGTAGTACAATATACATATGCTAATTTTATTTGCATGCATTTAGTTACTTGTCTTCCACAGCAAGTATTTTAACATTCTGGTAACATTATCAGTACAACAGGAAATGTGTATTTTGCACACGACATTCGTTGTTAATTTTAATAAGTAACACTTGTTTACTTGGCAGTGTTCATAAGGGCTACATAACACCTACGTAAGCCTTTCGTGACAACTGACAACAAGAAATCAAACAAACACGTTTAGAAAGGCTTATCCCATTGTTTCCATTCTGATATCAAGTTGACGTTACACCTGGGTTAAGATTGTGTTATGACTGATGCTGTTTTTGGACCTACATTACAATGTCATATACGTTAGTAAGTAAGTCACATAGTCCTAACAGCTTGATGGAAAATTGGTTGCATGAGTATTATAAGAATTATTACTAGGCATTATAACCTGCTTGATAACACAAAAAAATGGTTGTTTATGTAAAAACCTGTCCAGACTGTAGGACACACATCCATTTAATAAATAATGTCTGTGAATGAAGAAGAAATTCCAGACTCAAGATTAGCATCACTTTTCAAGGTTCAAGACTTTCAAGACAATGACACAAGTGGCCGAGGTGATCTGATTGGGCATACCGATAATAAGATTCGATCTGATTGGACCTGGTGATCATCACAAACATCTATGAAAAAATTACACCACAACAGAATGTGTCATAATTACAAAATGATTGTGTAGGAAAGGAATACCATGGCATCAGCCCAGATAATGGTCATAATCTTATGAAGAAAATGTCACTGTGGCTTGGAAAACCTTAAATAAAGCCAGTTTCTTCTTTCGATTTACCTATAAAGGTCATGAGATGCTACTGTATATTACGCCAATCACAAGGCTAACCTGTAGTCACAGTTATATGACACTTTGCCTGAAATAATGCTTATAGATTGTTATTGATAAATCACAGTTTTACATTAAAATCCTGCTTTATAGGTGTAACTCTGTCACATAATAAAGATAATTAAGGTTTCTCTCAAGTTCATCATTTTTAATGTGATGACATACTGTATAATACTGTATAATAATAATAATAATAATAATAATAATAATTATTATTATTATTATTATTATTATTATTATTATTATTATTATTATTTTCATTTAGGCATTTGGCACACGCCCTTATCCAAAGTGACTTTCATTTTTATTTCATTATACATCTGAGCAGTTGAGGGTTTTAAATCTGAGACTTTCTGAAACATAGTCCAATGCCTTAACCACTGGGCTACCCCTGACCCCCTAATATTAATAATATTATTAATTGATATTAATAAATAACAATAATGATTAAAATTGCAATGTAATTTAACTAATGATAGTTTATCTCAATCTTATACAAGTTCCTTAATTCTAGTTACAGGATTCTTCTGAAATCTTAAAGCAGTCTTATGACACTCCAAAACTTGATTAGTGTTGTTGTTTTTTTATTTTTTATTTTTTTATAGTGTGTTAATGACATAACCTTGACTAAACAATACACACTCTCAGCAAGAGTATAACACGACCTTACGGCGCTCGTGGCAGCTCCACATCAGAGTCTTCATGAAACAAGCCTTTGTGAACGCTAAACTTTAGCCGTACGTCCGTTATGACGAAGGGCTCATGCAGGAGTCATGTAGCCTTATGAACACCTCCCTTTGAGTAAAGTGTTACCGATTAATAATTAATTCATTATTAAGTCACCACCAGTTAATGTGCGGTTAATTTCAGAGCGTTTGGATTCATCGTCCGAGCGCTAAAGAAAAGGAAAGCCAAGAGACGCAGTACATACACACAGTCATTAGAAACAAAATGAAACTTGAGTGTTAACTTACTGGAGTTACAGTTAATCCTGATACAGTCTAGATGGGGAAGAATAAATGACAGATGAAATTGCATCCTTCAAGGTTACAGCTGCAGACATCCAAAAACAAGAATTCCACCCTTCCGGGGACGTCCACATGCAGAGCGGCGGCCATTTTACACACGCCAGTTCTTAACCCTCCTGCGTCGCGCAATAGTTTCTGCTCTTTATACTGTAGTATGTGCATATTTTATACATTAGAAACGTTTGTTCTGAGTGCAGTTTTAACATAATCGTACAGTTTGTTTTTACTTACCACAGAAATACAACAACTGGCTGAAAGTGATCGTCTAATGCAATCTGAGAGCTGAGTTAGCACTATACTCGTAAAATGGCCGCTTATAGTTTACCAACCACACAGATTCGCTGACCCAGATCTCTTTTTATTCATCCATTATTCAATTTACTTTATTAACTCCCTCCCCCCGCCCCCACACCAATCTTTTAACGAATCATATTAGATATCCCCTTGGATATTCAGCGAGGACATGGTGACGAGGGAGTTTGTTCCCTCCATCGCCATTACAGCATACGCCCTCTTTGCTCGTCCCATAATTAATTAGGAGTGTCATGTGATCTGGGCGGAGCTCCATGTGGCTGGATAGTTCATGTGTCGTCAACCGCAACAGAAAAGTGGGAGCAAACAGCCTCGATCCAATTAGCACCGGCACCGTGCAGTGGCCACTGTACCTCCTACTCCAGCTACGCGCTACGGTACGGATAAAACCACGTCAAATTTAGAAACCAAACGCAAAATGGAACGGTTACAACTAAAGTGTTTAAAGTGAAAGTAGTGCACTGGCTGCGTACGCTATAATAAGATGCGGAGCTCATCGGATTTAATTGTATTCTGTGTTTAAGAGTTAAATTTAGGATCGCGGATAGCTCGTTATATAGCACTTTAATAAATTCATATTATGGTACATAATTTCGCTGATGTCTTGATGGTGTTTCTGCTTACACTAAATCTTTTTTTTTTTTTTTTTGTCTACTAATTCCAGCTTGCTTAATAAAAGGTAAATGGATAAGAAAAATCAAGTGACAAAGCGGTAAAAGTCGAGGACGGTGACGTGCTACCAGCTGCAGGTCCAGCCGAGCGCTCTGTTATCGGGCTGTTTGCCGACCGGGCCGCAGGCTAAAGGCCTTTGAAGGGGTGAATACCATCTTTTGACAAAGCATGGAGAATGTGTATCTGAGAAATAGAAATGATATAAAGAATAAAAGAAAAACAAAACAAAAAAAATGAAACAACCAGGAAAATACAACTTAATTCTGATGGAGACAGAGACATGTGGGAAGAATTAATTCGGAGTGTTAGGTTGATCATTAGAAAGTCACAACACTTAAATGGATATTAGGTTGTCATGTAGGATTGTAAAAAAGTTATAAAATGTAAAAAGTATATTCGTCTTAACTAGTGGTGTGACTCTCTCGATATCTTGGAAAAGGTTAAAAAAGTTCAAAAGATGGACGGAAATGTTAATTATGTTAATTAGTACTTCATGTTACAGTCAGACTTGTGAAATGTAAGGGGGAAAAAAATCCATGTACATCAAATTATTGTGTCAAATATCATATCGAATGCATTTTAATCATAATCTCGTCGTCCATGCATAGACACACACACAAAAAAAAAAAAAAACACGTCTTTCAGATTGATGAGTGAGAAGGAGCGTGAAGGGAAATAAACAGGATGGAGAAGAGGTAGAGGTAGAGAGAGAGAGAGAAGAACAGAGGAGCCAGTGCATCCTGAGGGAGGAGGGACTCGTATACGATACCTAAGTTGACGGTGAGTTTGACGCGGCTGCCGTCCAGCTCCAGGCGCAGGGTGTCGGCCGAGTCGCGCGACGTGGTGGCCATGAGCAGGCCGTACGCTCTCTGAGACATGAAGCGCAGGGAGACGTCCTCAGCCTCGGTGTGCATCACCGTGGGCATCACTACCTTCATGTACATGCTGCCGTCGTAGCTCAGGATCGACGCCTCTGTGGACAAGTCGAGCACGTCTGATGAGTAAATTCAGCTTTGCTTGATTCAAGTCCTTATAATTCATCTTCAGTTTTATTCATCGAATACTCCAGAAGTCTGACAACACTACCCAGACATGTGATGAAACTACAGTACATAGCGCAAACTCCATTGGCGTGAAAGTTACACCTTTACTGGAAGCAATGCACCTGGTTGATCAGATGCTCTCGTATACTGAGGTCTTTAGAACATAAATTGCTCTTTTTAAAGACAATGTGCATGTATGGAGTTTAAGATGAAAACAAGTGCAAAGGAAATTAGAGCAACTCTATACAAAAAAAAATGCCTAACGTCAGTGACTGAATGAGCCTGATTAGGGGAGATCAGAAAAGTCGGACGAGTTTAAACATAAACAAAAAAGCAACTGCGCTTCTCTCTGTATAAACTGAAACCCTCCGAACGAGATATTCATTTATTCCTCACAGCTGTGAAAACTTCAGGAGTGCGGCAAACAAACTGCTGACAAACTGCAATTACACAGCCATCAGGGTGTTATTATGTGAGATTAGTCGCTTTTCAGACGTCTCTGGGGCCGTGCCAGGCCTAATTTTACACCCTGAGAGAGAGAGGGAAAGAGAGAGAGAAGAAGGAAGAAACAGTAGGATAAGGAAGAGGAGTCAGACAAACAGGGAGACAAAAGTAATGTCAGAGGTGACAGATGAAGAGAGAGAGAGAGAGAGAGAGAGAGAGAGAGACATGGTGAGATAAGAAAGAAGAGTCAGACATACAGGTGGATAAAAAAGCACAAAGGGTCAAATGGTGAGACTGTTAAAGAGAGAGAGAGAGAATGAGACAGAGAGAGAGACAGAGAGAGAGAGAGAGAGAGAGAGAGATTCATATAAGCATAAAGAAGAAAGAAGGAGTGACAGAGGAAGATAAGGGAGAAGATTCTGACAAACAGGTAGATAAGGGAAATGTCAGAAGGTCAGAAAGATAAAGAAAGACCAAGAAGACTAAGAGATAGGAGGGAGGGTTATCTAGGCATAAAGAAGGAAAAAAAGTGACACAAAGGAAGATAACGGAGACGACTCAGACTTACAAGCAGATAGGAGACGTGTCTAAGGATGAGAGAGATGAAGAAATACTGAGACAGAGAGAGAGAGAGAGAGAGAGAGAGAGAGAGAGAGTCATAAACGGAAGGATAATGCATGAGAAAAAGAGATAGGAAGTTAGATAAGGAAGTTAGATAAGATAAACAGAAGTGTCCACTTTCGAGACAGATAATAAAAGAATGCAAATAAAAAGAATAAAAAGGGTGAGAGAGAGAGAAGCAGAAAAATAAAGCAGGGAGAAATCCTGTAGCAACACACACTGTAGGGAGAACATGGACAGTGAGACACGTTGAGATGCAAAGTGATGAAAGATGAGACAATAAAAGAGTAAAAGAGGTAAATAAAAACACATAAAGGGTGAAGAACGAGTGGCAAAGGAGACAAAGACAGAAGTAAAAGGATACAGTACATAAAGATAGACAAGTCAGAGAATGTGAGAGAGAATTAGAGAAAGACGACCGAAGAAACCGAAATAGAAAAGACGGGGGTGCAGAGAAAAGGAAGAGATTAAGAGAAATATGAATCAGAACAGAAAAAGACAGACAGAAAGATATAAAGAGTAGCAGAATTAGGTGACAATGACAGAGAGATGGATAGAGCGAGAGAGAGAGAGAGAGAGAGAGAGAGAGAGAGATGACCTTTAGTCTCTATGGTCTGCATTAAGTGAGTGAGCGTTTCAGAGAGATTTAGCGTCAATGTGAGCAGCAAGCCGATGTTCACTGACACACTCACACCGCCAGGATCAGTGTGAGTGACAGCACACACACACACACACACACACACACACACACACACACACACACACACACACACACACACACAGCATATTGACAGCCATCTTGGGAAAAGCACAGCAAAGAAAAGGGAAGAAAAAATGACAGCAAGGTAGAGAAAGAGAGAAAGATTGTGAAAGTGAAGAAGAGATCGATAGAAAGAGATGAAGGGATAGACTGACAGAAAGATAAAGAGAAGTAGACACATGATGTAACAGTCGAGGAAAAAAGTAGAGCAGACAGGGAGACAGGGAAAGAGAGACAGGCAGAGCAAAAGAGAAGCAGAAAATAGAGATAGATAGAGATGAAGAAAGAGATAAAGAGGCGGATAAGGAAGAGACAGACAGAGAATGAGCGACAGAAGTGACAGAAAAAAGAGATGGAGTGACAAGATTAAGCGGGAATTAAAAGTGGACAGACATACAGTAGTGAAAAAGAGAGAGGGGTAAGAGAATGGGAGGAAGGAAAGGTTTAAAGGAAAGAATAAAGTGATAGACAGGGAGGGAGACAAAAAGACAAAGAAAAAAAGAGGAGAGATAGAGTGACAGATGAAGAGAAAGAGATAGAGAGACTTAGAGGAAAGGCTTAGAGAAAAAGTGACAGACAGCGAGACAGAGAAAGAGAGAATATGCAGATACTTTCTCTTTCATTAGCAGTCTGTTCGGAGCGAATGTGTCTTATTTACCCCGAGCTTTCGTTCTTCTGGTCCAGATAACGAACAGAAAACCCCAATCCGAACGCATGCCTGAATGAAACACGCTTCATGAAAGTCAGATGAAGTGCAGGAACGCTCCCAGAAGAGCGCTAATTTAATAAACAAACGGCGGTAATTGACGTTGCGCTCGTGTAATTGACGGCTATGTTGATGGAACGCTTAATTGAAAAAGCTTTTTGTCCTGAATATGAATAGTTATTTCATTACCAAGTGCTATAGACGGTGCATACATCCCTCAGACGCCATCGCTCTTTATTAAAACCTGGATAAATGCCTCACATTTTGGGGGGTTTGTGCTAAAAAATAACCCCGAACATGCTTTCTGCTTCACATGGCGGTTTGATTGCTAGCTGAACTGCTAACCCCACTTTTTTTTTCAGCATCACATTTAACAATATGATCTACACTAAACACTTTACTTCAAATTACATCTATATTTTTATTAAAATATGGTAAAGTGCTAATAAATGGCGAAGTAGCTATGTAGCTACAATTGCTTACTTAGCTGCTAGTAATGCAGAAGCTAACCAGTTTTCTATGCTAACAGCTTTTTAGCTATAAATCATTTATCATTCTTTTTAGAAAGACTTTTATATTATTTATATTGAAGCTAATATTACCAGCCTCACTCAAATTTGGTTTGTATTAGCTAATTGTGCTAATTAAGCTAAATGTATGACTGCTAGCTGACCAGACAGATTTTATTTAGGTGTTATATTTAGCTTGAAGATTGGTTCAGACTATACAACACATACAACACAATAAATAAGAAGAATATTCATAAAAATGAACAGTGATACCGTTCTTGTCTTGGTCTTGGTTTGGTGCAGCCTGCATTTTTATTATGATATTTATTAATATATATTATGATTATTATTAATATATTATTTTTGCTATAGTTACTTTCTTAAATTTTTTTTCCCTTCATTTTAACATAACATTCTTACACATGTAATGTTAATTTTGAGAACACTGTTTGGTCTGTGTTAATATTTAAACAATATAATAATTATGTTTTTTTAATTATTTATATGAACACAATACATTACCTATATTCAAGTTTTGTTATGAAATGAATGAACGCAAATAGCTGAGCAGCTAATTCACTATCTAGCCAGCGACAAATAAACAAATAAAAGCTGTATTCAATTCTCCTCATTCAGTCCCTCTCAAGCTCTTGAGAATGTTATTACAGAACTTGAGCAGGCTTGATTAAGAAGTATACAAGATTAGAGCTGTAACGACGGCGGACGCTTGGAGGAGCAGGAGGAACGCTGAGAAGCTCCTCTCATTCCTGTAACGAGGGAAACAGGCGGCATTAAAAAGCCAATCGATGTTCATTAAACTGTCAGTCTCCTCAGCGATAGATAAAGAGAACGACAAGGACAAGCCTGCTGTAGAAACAGCCGTGACTCAAATCTTTCTCTCTCTCTCTCTCTCTCCCCATCACACACACACACACACACACACACACACACACACAATGCTTATAATGGAAAGAAGAAAAATGTATAATAAATTATGGATCTGAATGTGGACAAAAGTCATTTGTAGGGAAAATGGAATTGTGTCATTACTACACAGCTAGCTTTTGACTTGGATGCAAGCTAGCAAGGAATCTAACCAAGACTAATATAGCCAAAAATATTTCAAGTACTGTATAGTAAAAAAAAAAAAAACCAGAAAAAAGAGAAAGAGAGAATTAATTGTCAGTTACATTTTGTTTAAATAAAGTAGTCTGCAAATGGGGAAAAATGCTTGAATATTTAGCAAAATATGAGCTAGCAAGGTGATAAAAATATTTAGCAAGGTGAATGCTACTGTAGCTAGCAAACAAAAGTTTATGAATTAATTCTCAACTGTATGATAATAATAAAGCAGAAATGCTTTGGGTTCTTAAAATACCTAACCAAAGGTATTTATTTACTTAGTTTTATATATTTTTTCCTAGTTGTTAGCTTTTGGATGCTAGCAACTACCTCCTTTCTCAGAAACACATCAAACGAATATATTTCACACAGATGGAATGTTTCATGCTTTTAAAATTCCACAATTTGTAATTTTTTTATTTTTTGGTATGTACAGTAAACAGTACAGCTTTATTATGTCCTAAGCTAGCTGTGTCTGTGTATGCTAGCTGCTAACTTCTACTATAGTTGCTGTTATGTCTTAAAACCATAGAAAACATCAATATTTTAGACAATTTGAATGGTTTATGTTATTAAAATCTCACGCATTTTTTTTTGTGGTACTGTATGTAAACTGCTTTAGAGTTCTAGCACTTTAGAAAACTGCAGTTACTAGCGCTACTGCTAGCTCTTTTCTCACCAATGAGTAAAAAGAATAATATTTAAAAATGTTTACATGATTTCTGTCCTTACTTATAAATACGTATATATGCTACAATATATTCCTTTGGTATGTAAAATGCTTTATTAGTTTATGTAGTTGGGGCTATGACATTCTGTTCTTCTTTGTGGGCGGGGTTAATTTCCATAGACAGAAGATCGAATTTAAGTTGTTGTGCAGCTTGTTTGAATTTCCATGATTATTACAGACTTAGAAACATTTATACATATTGCAAATTGTACATTTACTATATAAAATGCATATTTTCAAATTTATATGAATTTTATTTTTTACTTGTATTACTTTTTAATGTCTCCTAGCTTCGCCCCTGGGGTAAACAAACAACAACTACAACAAATGAATAATTTGAATATCCAGTAGAGGCAGCATTCTAGCAGAGCAGAGCTACCGTATACAGCAGTTATGTCAACGTATTAGGCTTTAAGGACGTGTGCTGTGACTCATGATGGAGGACATGGTGTCCGCTCAAAATCATAGGGTTTTTTGATCTGTGGGAATTCATGAGAGTGAAAGGAAGAGAGTTCAAGGTGTGACAGTAAAGTCAGTCTGGGTTTGCATAATTGCACGACACCAGCGCACATGAAAAGAGGGTGTTATTAACGTGAAGCCAGTGATGACACCCTGTCAACACAGAGTGCTTTGAGTCGCTTTGTTATTTATAAAAAAAGACTGACAGAAAAATGTAAAAAAAAAAAGAGAGAAAAATCGTTAGCCATGTAAAGTGAATTGTTAAAATCATACTTATGTATTATTTTATTTCCCATACTGCTTATCCTGTGAAGAGTCCTTGGGGGCCCTGGAGCCAATTCCAGGGAACTTAGGATACAAGGTGGGGGACATGCTGGATGGGGTGGCAGCCATTCGCAGGACGCAAGAGCAGACACAACCAATCATACACCAATCAGCCAACAGCGCATCTTTGGACTGTGGGAGGAAACTTGTGTACCCGGAGGAAACCCACTAAGCAAGAGGAGAACACGGAAACTCCACAAAGATTCAATTACCCAACCTACAGTGGGAACCTCTGGACACCATGCTTCTGCCTACTATACTATCTGAATTAATCTGGGCAAAATTTTTTTACAGCTTTTCAGCATTAATACAGTATGATTGATGAAATGTGAAAAACAAAACGGCGCTGCAGTTTGTGTTTTAAATGTGTTTTGTGTTTTTAATCCTTCTTCACACAAAGCAAAAGCACCTCTGTGGCTGCGTTTACACACAGCATATATAGTATGTCACATGGTTTTAAAATGTCCTCTGTGTCCCTCAGGTTAGAGTGTGGGGCCAAAAAAATACCCATAATATCCACTAGGTGGAGGCAAAGCCCAGATATTCCAGCTATTATGGTTCACAACACAAAGTAAATGCACCCTTACAAGTCTAACAGTTGTTAAGTTACATATTGCCCTTTAGAAAGCATATAAAATATTATACACAAAATCACATACACTTACAGACAACCTTATAAGGAACATCTGTGATTGTCCATGTGACAGAAGGGAAACACATACTGTAACAATGTGCAGCTCCAGGTTTACAGTTGAAAAAAAATGAAAAAGATGAAAATATAAATTCTTGGATCTGATTTGAATATTTCAGAAATGACACTAATCTGCTCGGAATTTTCACACACAATCAGTCGCTACATTTTACACAGAACGGTGCGAAAGGCAAAAAAATATCGATCTGAGTGGTGCTCCATTGAGCGGATGCATGAGCCGTCTCAAATAACCACTCTGTACAACTGTGGTGAGCAGAAAAGGATCTCAGACCTCATGTAGGGTTCCATTCCTGTGAGTGAAGAATCTGAGGCCACAGTACATTGTGTGCACGCTCATCAGTAAACAGTCAAAAAAAGACCTTTAACTGTCCACATTGCTCTATCAAGACAGGATTATGAGCAGCTCGAATGTAAAAATAGGCCAAAACCCGGAACGTGCTCACGTATATATTTTATATACCATTCCCCTTGCTGCTGCTTCTTTTCTCTTTCTCGTCCCTCGCTCCTCATCCTTTCACGGCTCATTTAAACTTTTTCTCGGGGGAGAAGAAGATGGGTGGAGTCTGGATGGAAGTGAAGTGAAGTGGATTGGAGGGGGAGGTTGATTACTATGACAACAGCAGAATTGAGTCTGAGTTCTGGATCTATTTTGATTTCAATTTCTCATTTAAAAATATATTTTATTTATTATATTTTATCATTATAATTTTTTTTACCCATACCCGAGTGCAGAAACCAGGTGGGAAATCGAGGAGGGGCTTCACCTCCGGCTCGTCTAAACGGCAGAGACAGGAGCGAAGGATTGTGTTGTCTGAGTGTCTGGGTGTCTGAGCACAGAAATTCTTGGAGGCAAAAAGGACGGGAGGAGAAAAAAAAATAAAACAAGCTAGGAGGAGGAGAACTCTCGCTGATGGCTAATTTACACTGTGTCAGAATGACTTAAGTACTATCTGAGATGAGAATAGTTTTCCAGATGCATTTTGGTAAAGCAACGTCTACTGAAGATGATGGACAGGCCGGGGATGCATGCTCATTTTAACATAACAGCTCATTTTAAACTGATTCTCTATGTACTGTGTATATGGGGTATAGGGGCGTGACCACGCCCAGTATGCTCGATTATTAGCAGATCACATGATCTGATGTCTGGTATGTTGACCATATCTTTTTTGACATTCTCTATAATTTATAGCTCGAGTTTAACTCGATCAAAGGTCATCAGTTATGACTTATGATGAAAAAAAAGTCAGGATTCCTATTTGGAAACTCAACATGGCCGCTTAAAAGAAAATTAACGAGAGCTTCTTAACTGTGTCCACTGTACAAGTATTAGCCATAGATTCATCAATAGAGACAAAAAGTGTCAAATCTGCAACACTGTGTTTTTTGAGACTGAAACTGTGTTTTCTGTTTTTTGAAGAGGAGAACATACATCACTTGTACGAGTTACCTGCATTGCTGGTTGCTAACAAGATCAAAATGGAGGTGAGCAACAACTACGCCTATCTGAACGTCCAGACCGGACAAAAATCCAAGTTAATAATTCCGTCAACCACATGCACAAGGATTTAAACACCGATTGATCTGAAGGATTAGCGATTAAACACTAATGCAGAAGAGTTATTATTATCATTTTCTTTCAGTTTCTTCTATGCACGTTAGAGAAAGGCAACACACCGGGCACATATGTGCGTTCACAAAGACACACCGCCAGCGTTTCCAAACACTCCCTCCGGCATCTCCTGCAGCCTGATTACAGGAGCGTGTAATACATCACAAAATGGCCTTGACACATAATTATGGGGGAGGCTGGGAGCAGACAGAGCTTAAAGAAGAAATGGCTGATCCGTCCTCTGATCTTATCACGGGGGCTTCGTGGAAAGAGGATGGAAAGGGAACAGGGAGAACATCACCTTATTCTGCTCGAGCTTTATGCGCGACTGGAGAGCGGAGAATCGCTTTTTGAAATAAAGATTGTAATGTTTATTGTGTTTATGGTTCGATATTAAAGGATGCTGAAATCTTCAGCACAGTAAACACTTATCGTTGTGCTGCTGTAGGAAAATAATCAGGATAATCCGTTAGCACTACCTTGTAGTGTTTTATTGCTCTCACACCACTTGAAATCTTTTTAGATGATTAAAAGTCGCTGTATGATTTATCGATCCATTTATAGTTCGTTCGGTTCCTGCACTCGCTCATGTTACTGTCGTACTCTCACGAGTCTCTCTCACTCCTCAATTTTTCTAATTTCTTTCACAATAATTCATACACGATACTGTGCAAAAGTCAAACTTTCTTGTATTGTAATGAAGTCTTTAGGAACAGTTCTCCAGGCTTCCTGAAGGCCTTGTTTTTTTCAGGCTCTCATTCTTTTTTGTCTCTCATTATCATTTTCAGAGGAATGCTTTTTCTTTGTTAAGCCATTCAAGAATAAAAAAAATCAATAAAATCTAACATGTACCAGTGAGACACAGGTGCAGATGAAGACAGATGATCAGGTCGGTGTTTAGTATACTGGTGATGCTGATTGGAACAGATGAGAGGGGAAATGAGGTCGCTGCAATGTAATTTGCAAAATAATGGATCCCTTTTTTTTTTTCATTTTATAAAAAAAACATTAAATTATGATTAAATAAAAATGTATTATTATTAAAATGTTAATTCATGGAATTACTTCACTAACATAATAGAAAGGGTTTAACTAAAACTTGAAACTGATTAGAAAACAATTGATTACAAAACAATTTTCAGGGCTCATATACCCAATTGGATTGATAATTAGCTCAAATAGTTACAAATTCCTTCAACAAATAGACTTTAAACCCCTAAAATATAAAGATTTTAAGCAAGAAAACACAATAATAATAACATTTTTAAAATGTTATATTCAGTACAGACCAAAAGTTTGGACACCCCTTCTCATTCAGCGAGTTTTCTTCATTGTGTTCTTTATTGTGTTCTTTAGCCCAAACGCGTCTCTTCTGCTTGTTGCCTGTCCTTAGCAGTGGTTTCCTAGCAGATCTTCTACCATGAAGGCCTGATTCACACAGTCTCCTCTTAACAGTTGTTCTAGAGACGTGTCTGCTGCTAGAACTCTGTGTGGCATTGACCTGCTCTCTGATCTGAGCTGCTGTTAACCTGCGATTTCTGAGGCTGGTGACTGGGATGAACTTATCCTCCGCAGCAGAGGCGACTCTCGGTCTTCCTTTCCTGGGCCGGTCCGCATGTGAGCCAGTTTCTTTGTAGCGCTTGATGGTTTTTGTGACTGCACTCGGGGACACTTTCAAAGTTTTCCCACATTTTTTGGACTGACTGACCTTCATTTCTTAAAGTAATGACGCCACTCGTTTTTCTTTACTTAGCTGCTTTTTTCTTGCCATAATACAAATTCAACCTCTTTGAATGAGAAGGTGTGTCCCAACTTTTGGTCTGTACTGTATATAAACATTAAGTGTATTTATTTTTTTCTGTTCAGCTTATTTATGCATCATTTAATATCATCAGTATCAATTTAATATTGTTTTCTCCGTGATATCACCCTGAGCGATTTCGTCATCACACCATTCTGCCCTGAAGCAAACATTAAACAAGCATTCGTACAGTATACAGTATGAAGGAATCTGTCTGAGCTTTCTTTCCCAGATTTCTCCATTAAAACAGATCCCTGTGCATTTTCTTCGTTTTCCTCTTTATTGGATGAAAGACTCACAAACTATCAGCAGCTACAAATTGTGCGTCTTTCATCTCTGTCAGAAAGAGCAGGCGCTGGAAAAAGCTCGATGCCGCTTCATGGCTCGTCCATCTTTCTCCCGAGCTTTCAGTGTGATTAAAGGTGAAAAAGATTCACGGCATATCTGATGGACTTGTGTCTCCCATCACTGGGAGGATTTTTCACTGCTTTTGCAAACAAACTTTCAGTCTAATAAATAATCCCCTTTCCCGCTTTAAGTCTGCAGTATGTGACATCCTGAAAGTTTTCCATTGAGCTGTTTGAACTATATTTATTCTGATTGGTGTCGATTCGTTTCTATGGCAGAAGGTGTTGATTCAGTTCTTTAAATGCAGCCTCGATGGGTTTACAGTACATTATACTGTAGTACCCTCTTTAATACTGTATCTTAACGTTTCCATGGTTACAGCCCGATCACGCGGACGTGTAGAAAGCGCGACACATGGTTGAAACGTTGATTTGTTTTCTGTAATGGAATGTTTATTTGGGATTTATGAAAGTAATCTCCAAGTTCATAAAGCTCTGACATGTTCAGGACAGACGGATTTTTGCGCTTTGTGATTTCTTAATAACGGAAAGTTGTACAGTAGCTTCTGATCTCATGAATGTAAAAAGAAAAATGGCGGATGACTGAGGCACCGACTGCTGTCACACTAGTCAGATCAAAATCTAAGAAGTAAATGGGTCTTCCAGCATGACGATGAGCCGCCAAGGCAACAAAGCAGTGGCTTAAGAAGATGTACTGTACATGAAGGTCATGGAGGGGCCAACCGTAGTCAGGCTCCTAAAACTATAGAATATTTATGATGGGAGCTGAAAGTTCGAGTTATGAAGCGACAGGCAAGAAACCTTAAAAGAAACTTTTAAGAAGATCTGTAAAGAAGAGATATTCTGTCTCTATCCTTTACAATAAAACTAGGATAAAAATTATAGACCCTTTTTTTAACTTACAAAATCTGCAGGAGGTCAAATAATTATTTTCCCCACTGTGATATTTTGCCTTTTTTTTTTTAGACCTTTGTGACTCAAAGAAACCGTACATAAGGATTTTCCATGAAATATTTTTTTCTCAACGCATAGAAGTAAAAAAAAAAGAAAAAAAAGAACTCTTCTGCTCCACTAGCTAATTAAAAAATTCTTTACATTTTATATTACAAATATCATTTTATTAAGTTTTATTATATTAAGTTTGATTATATTTATCATATTATGATATTAAATTAATTTTTTAATGTTTTTATTTTTAGGGTTCCGTATTTTCAGGGTTCTTTATCACATTATTTTGAATCTTATCATTTTTGGAAATAATTAAGAGTGCTGATTTTCTCAAGGATTTTTTTTTTTTTAGCAGGATATTAAACATTTTGACAAATTTTTAGCTAGGAATTTTTCTTTTTATCAGATGCCTGTGCTATTGCTATTATTTTACATTTATTTATTTCCTTAATCATGATTTTTGCTACTGCAACTACATTAAAGACGCTGATGTGATGATAAATTACAATCATTTTTGTCAAGAAAACGGTTCCAACATGATTTTTTATTTGCGTTTTTTTCATGTCAACAATGAATTTCTCCACTTAAATGAATGAAAACGTGGATATTTCAAGCACGTTTCCAATCATTTCTCTCTGCATTTCCAACATCAACAAAGCACCGGAAAGCATCGTTTCTTTACGTCCTGTAAAGAGAGGATTTAACATGACGTCAAAACCGTGTTCTGATAAAGAAAAGGACAATTAAACCAGAGAAACTGTTTCAGATTTGAGTGAAAGCGAAAGGAAATATTCTACAAAGGCGTTGAATATCTGTTATCAGATCTGCCCCAGAGGGGTGTGTGTGTGTGTGTGTGTGTGTGTGTGTGTGTGTGTGTGTGTGTGTGTGTGTGTGTGTGTGTGTGTGTTTTGATACTTGAAAAGACGTTATCAGTGCAGTATAACACACACACACACACACACACACACACACACCCACACACACCCACACACACACACACACACACACACACACACACACAGAGCGAGGCATCTTGTTCTGTATGGAGTCATTTGCAAATTCAGAGTTGCGGGTTTTATTTGCGTCTGACTGCAAGGATGCCTTTTTTTTTTTTTCTAGGCGCGGCTCTGATTGGCCATTCAGCCTGATTAGAGACTTTTCAAACACGGATGAATGATGAGGTGGGACGAGCAGAATGCAAGCTGATTCGCACAAACCATGAAATCAGGCAGATTGCTGGGGAAGCGAGGGGTGTGTGTGTGTGTGTGTGTGTGTGTGTGTGTGTGGGTGTGTGTGTGTGTGTGTGTGTGTGTGTGTGTGTCAGAGAGACAGAGATAACCAGGATACACACTTTAGAGAGCGATGTGTTTTCTGACAGAATGACAGTGTAACCCTGTAACACTTCAACCCACAGTCGACTCACACAAACACTCACTCAGCCATTAGCACCTCCATTAATATGGTAATTAATGTGTGTGTGTGTGTGTGTGTGTGTGTGTGTGTGTGTGTGTGTGTGTGTGTGGTTAATACCAATATGTCAGTTAGGTAAATAGTAATATGCAAGGATGTACTGTACCTGTATCTGTCTGTCTCTGTTCCTCATCTGTCTGCCTGAATACACTCTTTCTGTTTATGATCAATCTTTCTGTTTCCTTGGCCTTCTGTCTGTCAATCAATCTGTCTGTCTGTCTATACTCTGTCTGTCTAACAGGTTGTGTGTTTGTCTGTTATTCTGATGGTCTGCCTACAGTTCAGTTCTGTCTGTTTATCTGTCAGTCCACCATCTACTGCATCTCCTCACCTGTTTGTCTACAGTTTAGCTAGCTGTCCTTGTTTTCGTCTCTCTCTCTCTCTCTCTCTCCCTGTACAGCAGTGGCGGCCGGTCAATACGGGGCGAAAGAATGCTCCTTTAACATGTAATTATTTATTTTAATAATGAAATAAAATCATTTAGTCACAAAATTCCGCTGTATTTCTTAATATAATTTATTTGCAATAAAAAAAAATCTAAACTGTATTACGTCCATTTGTGTTCGTGTACGCGGGGCGCCGGACAAACGAGTGTCTATGTAGGCACGTAAACTTTTGAAAAGCATGTGACCTGAGGCTGAGATCTGATTGGATTTTGTCAAATCATCCTGGGTCGCAGCGCTTTGCACCCCGAACCCTCCCTCTTTTGTTCTTAGCGAATCAATATCGTTTTTAAATATTTGGGCTCATGTGATTGGACCATTCTCAACGAGTCTTTTCCAGCACTTCTTATGGCAAGCGGAGCTGCTGACTGGATGCGATGTGAGTCAGGACTTTATTTTATACTAGTAGTTATGATGCGCAATTACCTGAGTATTAAAAGTTAAATTTTAATTTGGTTTGCACCCCCCCCCCCCCCCAAAATTTTTGCACCGGCCTCCACTGATATACAGTAGTATCAATATAATATTAATATGAAGGGCGGTCACAAAATTCATATTATCATATTTTAAAAAATGTCTCCAAAAATGAGGATGTTCATAAATATTTCTTCATGTTTAAACACCCCGCGGTATACAGTGTGTATACTCACAAAGGGGATTCGCCTTATTCATGACAACGCGACGGCCCATTCAGCTCACTCGCAAAATCTCCAGACGCAGATGTGCAGTGTTATGATTTGGTGTTGCTTCAGTCGCACAGTTCTAGACTCAGCAACGTCAGGTGGCAATAAAATGAAGTCAGCTGACCACCTGAATGTACTGAATCACCAGCACATCACATCTATGGAGTTTTTCTTTCTTGATGGCACGGACATATTCCAGGACGCAGATTTTATAAGACCATCAGCATCAATGCACATGTAAGTAAACCATAAATACAAACAAGAGCGAAGAGTGCGTGAGAACTTCTGAACACACACACACACACACACACACACACACACACACACACACACTGGCCTGAATTTAAAAGCAGAAAAAACTGTGTCTCTTTCACCCAGAACCAAACTCCTCCTCTTCCTCATCCTCATCATCCTCATCATCCTCATCATCTCCAGAGGACAGTGAGAGTAAAAAAAGAAGTCAGAGGCAATCAAAAGAAATGACAACCTGAGAAAGAAAAGAAATCACGGGCATAATTACGCAGATTAGGGCTGAAAGAGTAATTATGAGATAAACCTCCATGGGTGTCATCTCGCAACGCGTCTTCCAACACAATCAGAGATGTTAAAACACGAAATCAATATGCCAAACGCTTTTAACAGAAAAAAAGCTCATGTATCATCAGTGCATACTGTAGCTGGAGGTAGATTTTATGTTGTGTTTAAACATTATCACAACGACACTTTGGCTGGAAGTTGGCAGAAAAAAACGCCATTATATAGAACAAAGGCAGTAAGACTATAAAAGTCCCTCATCTGTGAGTTGGGAGCACTGTGAATACACACACACACACACACGCACGCACGCACGCAGGCAGGCAGGCAGGCAGGCAGGGGTCATTGCTGATGGCCTTCACACCATCTGAATCAATAGTGATTAAATCAGGTGATGTAGCCAACTATGTGGAGTCCACAGAGACAGGACAAAGTGCCCTGGGCATCTGTCCACACACACACACACACACACACACACACACACACACACACACGAAATGCATGAATATTCTCAGACTTTGGAACAAATGTGATATGTTGTAATATCAAAGCACTTTAACTGCAAATCATAAGCTGGGAATTAACGTATTTTTCATTTAAATGGTTCAAATTTGTTGACATAATGCCCAGGCTGTAAAGCTAAATTAAGGTAGCAGTTTGTCATTTTATACTTGGGCATTCAAGTCAACTCGGGACTTAAAAAAAAAATAAAATGAGCCCCACATTGGCCGTCAGACATTTAAATGGCGTAAACCTTTGTAATGAAGACGTACAGTAAGTCCGTAGGTGTGGTGCGGCCGAGCTGCTCTCACCTGATCTTTGTAAACTGATTATTGCAGCAGGGGATTATAGGGAGAAATAAAGGGCGCTTTAACTCTCAGAACTGTGTTCTGTTGTTTTGAGCGATCAAAAGTGTTCATTTGACTTGAACTCCATGTAAGTGCATTAATTAGAGAAACAATAACAAGCAACTTTTTGCGTCCCTGGGCGGAAGGAAGCTAATTTTATTGGCTCTACTTTTCAGGCAGGGGCTTGGACTGATGCCAGGACCCTAAAACATGTCATCGATAGGATCAAAAGTCAAGTGCTGAATTGATTGATTTTATTTATTGATTCATTGATTATAAATTTGATTTCTTTAAATTGATTTATTTAAAGAATAATTTTTCCCATTATGCTTGTAAGAGTGCTCTTATTATCGTTCTTTAATAAACTATTAGCTTAAAGTGTATAAAAAACCGTGCTGTAAATAAAGTGTAAACTACAGTAGGATGTTTAGCTTAATTTGGGCAAAATACGCACTGTTGTAAACTGTAGACTTTTGCTCCTGTTAAATGTTTGCTCATACAGTCTAATTCATAATTCACAATAACTGCTAGTTTGTACAGGCCTCGGTTTAAAATTCTGCAGTTGATAAAAAATAATGGGTAGAATTTCTGTCAAGGTGAAAAGCATCATAATTACATGACTGGTATAATTAGAAAATGATAAGCTTATAAAACACACAAAAAAAAAAGAACACAAAAAAAGAACAAAATCTTCTGATTAAACTGTAAACAAATAAGTCTAAAACAAACATCAAGTTGTATTTTACCAGTTATGACATCAATCTCTAGTGTATTTTGTAAACAATTGACCACTGAATACTAAAGTTAATAGTTCTGTAATTAACCGTCATATTAGCAGGTATACATTATAATATTAGTAAAAATAAAAAAAAAAGGCTTTCTAACTTACAGGTTAAATCTGTATCAGGGTTAAACATCCTCATTACCATAAGTTTGTAAATTTACTTTAATAATATCTCCAAAAGCTTCAGTTCAGAAAAAAAAAATATGATATGACCTCATCCCAAAGTGTGTATTCATTCTGAGAGACCTCGGACACATCACAAGACTTTTCTTTTCTTTTCCTTGGTTTGTAATGCATCACAGGAGGAATCTCAGTGGAGTCAGCCTGAGGGAGCAGTTTGGAGTATAGAATGGTCGCATTTGTATTAATCAAACTGACATGAAATTGCAGAAAGTGGAACAGAATCGATACTCATGGTTTTATTCATGAGTATCTTGTTTACAGCTTGTTACAGTAAATTTACTCTGCATCCCCAGACTCAATAACGTTTCACTCTGAGTCCTGGAAATCACCCAGAATAGCAGGGCAGATAATAACACAACAAGCACCAGATCTAACACATGCAATGTGTTTTATGATAGAGCTGAGTAATGTGTTACGGTGGAGATGAGTAATGTTATGATAGAGCTGAGTAATGTGTTACAGTAGAGCTTAGTAATGTGTTACTGTAGAGCTGAGTAATGTGTTACAGTAGAGCTTAGTAATGTGTTACAGTAGAGCTTAGTAATGTGTTATGATAGAGCTGAGTAATGTGTTACAGTAGAGCTTAGTAATGTGTTATGATAGAGCTGAGTAATTTTTTACGAAAGAGCTGAGTAATGTGTTACTATAGAGGAGAGTAATGTGTTACTATAGAGGAGAGTAATGTGTTACTATAGAGGAGAGTAATGTGTTACTATAGAGGAGAGTAATGTGTTACTATAGAGGAGAGTAATGTGTTACTATAGAGGAGAGTAATGTGTTACTATAGAGGAGAGTAATGTGTTACTATTGAGGAGAGTAATGTGTTACTATAGAGGAGAGTAATGTGTTACGGTAGAGCTGAGTAATGTGTTACGGTAGAGCTGAGTAATGTGTTACGATAGAGCTGAGTAATGTGTTACTGTAGAGCTGAGTAATGTGTTATGATAAGGCTGAGTTATGATAGAGCTGAGTAATGTGTTACGGTGGAGATGAGTAATGTGTTACAGTAGAGCTGAGTAATGTTTTATGATCGAGCTGAGTAATGTGGTATGATGAAGCTGAGTAATGTGTTACGGTAGAGATGAGTACAGTGCTATGATAAAGCTGAGTAATGTGTTATGATAAGGCTGAGTAATGTGTTACGATAGAGCTGAGTAATGTGTTACTGTAGAGCTGAGTAATGTGTTACTGTGGAGATGAGTAATGTGTTATGATAAAGCTGAGTAATGTGTTACAGTAGAGCTGAGTAATGTGTTATGATAGAGCTGAGTAATGTGTTACAGTAGAGCTGAGTAATGTGTTATGATAGAGCTGAGTAATGTGTTACATTAGAGCTGAGTAATGTGTTATGATAGAGCTGAGTAATGTGTTACATTAGAGCTGAGTAATGTGTTATGATAGAGCTGAGTAATGTGTTACAGTAGAGCTGAGTAATGTGTTATGATAGAGCTGAGTAATGTGTTACAGTAGAGCTGAGTAATGTTTTATGATGGAGCTGAGTAATGTGGTATGATAGAGCTGAGTAATGTGTTATGATAGAGCTGAGTAATGTGTTACAGTAGAGCTGAGTAATGTGTTATGATAGAGCTGAGTAATGTGTTACAGTAGAGCTGAGTAATGTGTTATGATAGAGCTGAGTAATGTGTTATGATAGAGCTGAGTAATGTGTTATGATAGAGCTGAGTAATGTGTTATGATAGAGCTGAGTAATATGTTATGATAGAGCTGAGTAATGTGTTACAGTAGAGCTGAGTAATGTGTTACAGTAGAGCTGAGTAATGTGTTATGATAGAGCTGAGTAATGTGTTACAGTAGAGCTGAGTAATGTGTTACAGTAGAGCTGAGTAATGTTTTATGATAGAGCTGAGTAATGTGTTACAGTAGAGCTGAGTAATGTTTTATGATAGAGCTGAGTAATGTGTTACAGTAGAGCTGAGTAATGTGTTATGATAAAGCCAAGTAATGTGTTACAGTAGAGCTGAGTAATGTGTTATGATAGAGCTGAGTAATGTGTTACAGTAGAGCTGAGTAATGTTTTATGATAGAGCTGAGTAATGTGTTACGGTAGAGATGAGTAATGTGTTATGATAAAGCCGAGTAATGTGTTACAGTGAAGGTGAGTAATGTGTTATGATAGAGCTGAGTAATGTGCATGTTAGAACCAAACATGTCTTAAGCCTTACTTATTATTTGATTGCATTGTATTTTCAGAAATTTTATTCAAATGCGTTTAGCTCTGTATTGTAAACCACTCTTTCACAATCTGAGTCACAGGACATGGTCGTACCATCAGAAAGAAAAAAAAAAAAAAACACTCCATAGATGTGATAACCTGGTCATTCAGTACATTCAGTTCGTCAGCTGACTTCATTTTATTGCCACGTTACGTTGCTGAGTCTCGACCCGAGCGACTGAAGTAACCCCAGATCATAACACTGCCTCCAGAGGCTTGTACTGTGGACACTATGCATGATGGGGGCATCGCTTCATGCGCTTCCCTTCTTACCCTGACACGCCCATCGCTCTGGAATGGGCTCAATCTGGACTCATCAGGTCACATGACCTTTTTCAATTGCTCAAAAGGCTGATCCTTATGCTCCCTAGCAAACTGAAGCCTTTTTTCTGAGTCGTCCCAAAAACACACAGCTGTTCAGTCAAACAGATCTCATTTCTACTTCCCATTTTTTACTACTGTATGCAACTTCACTAAGAGTTTAAGTGACCTCTGATCACACTCAGTTGTGATTATTATTATAAAAAATTTTCAGACTTAATTTCCTTCATGAAGCTGAAGGTTCAGCACTATCCGTCCAGGTTTTAATAATGAGTTGGACAGTTCTTAAGCCAATTCCAGTCCTTTTAATGAAAACCATAAAGTCACAACTGCAGCTCCAGCTCAGGGCTCCTGCTGTACTCAGCTCCACACTGGGAGATTAATGAGCTTATTTATTATTGTGATTAAGTCACTAATCCTCTGTTTACAAATGGCACCTGATGGGATATTAAAGGTTAAAAGCTGTACAAACAGATGCAAAAGCTGTTTGTAAATAACACACGATTACTATGAAAGCCATTCACGTGGAACTGAAATTAAGCGATTATTGAAAATCTAGCCCAGCTTCAAAAGTAATAAACATCAATATGTGTTAATGCCAAAATTTGTATAAATAAAATGAGCGTAAATGTTTTATTCTGTATCATTATGAATGTTATTGAGAAAATGTGCCGCTTGTTTCCAGAATCAGACGTCACAGACGTCACATGTTTCTGTAGGTACGCCGGGAAACCTTAGAGAACAATGGCCTTGATTGGACTTCCTGAGTCTGAGATTCATTATAACTCAAAGGCTTAATTCCTAAAGGTTAAAATAAACTTAACTCATTTTGTGCAAAATGATGCTTCTACTCAAGAGAGAATCTGGCAGTCTTGAAGGTGTGAACTTTACGCAGGCTGTTTGAACAGTCTGAGCGGTAAACAGCGCTGTTGAACATATTCCAGGCTTCTGTATTACTGTATGTATCTACTGTAGTGTCAGTGTTGCCAGTATTTGTAGTGAGGGTGTATGCAAAGTATTTTGTAATCTTGCTTGCACCTGAAAATTGTCACAAAGCGCTAGTCGTAAAAGTTAGGAAAGGACATCGGAAACACTTTTGAATGCGTATTGGTGTTCATCGGTATCGCACGATGATTCGCATTTTTCATCTGCGTGCATTAAATGGAGATGAGCACGGACGTACCTCTCTCGCAGGTCCGGGACCAGTACCCAGTGCCAGTGCAGTCACAGATGAAGCGGTTCCAGCCCTCCTTGCACGCCCCTTTGTTCTTACACGGGTAGCTCTCGCACTGCTTCCCCGGCACCTTGTTGCAGGACGGTTTGATCCCCGCGCCGTTCTGCTCTTCGGCGATCTGCCTGATGTCTTTACTGCGTCCGTCGATGAACAGGTCCCTGATGCAGCCCACGTAGCCGTAGTTGAGCATGGCGGTCCAGAGCTCGGTGGGCAGGATGAGGCCGGCGCGGTTCTCAGGAAGGCCGCCAAGGTACATATCGCCCTCCAGGTCCAGGATCTCGCTCTCTCCGCTGGCCGTGAACGGCGTACGACGGCTGTTTACGGATATAGTACCTACAGAGGAAAAGATTCGCCATTATAAAATTGTTGACCTTTAACTTAATGATCATCATTTCAGCATGATTAGCCAATTATCTCTTGTAGTATCCACACAGGACATCAGGACCGACACTATGATGTCATTTTACTAATGGAACAAGAGCCAGAACAAACTATTATACTGTTATAAATGCACGGCTTCATCATCGTCTTCACTACTCTTATTTTCTTCTTTTTTGGATGACAGAGTAAACCTCGGTGACATTCCCAATTGTATTTCATATGCGCCTTCTCGGTTACTGCTGATCGCGTTTTACAAGAATATATCATCTTTCTTGGTGAACATCAACTCTATAGGGCGTGTCACTACGGTATGTAATCACCCGACATACAGATAGTTTACATGGACCTCCAGTCTGGGAGAGAAAGAAAAAAGTGGCAGGTTGCCTGCTGGTGGTGCTGTTGTCCTCAGGATCAAACACAGGCCGAGAATAAGACGGCAACTAATCTGCGGCGGACGCAATATCATATTGACGTCTTTTTATCTTTAAAAGACAGACTGTGTTCAGCGCTGATAGAAACATTTATACTGGAGAACAGCAGTAGTAGTTGGTCTCTAGTGTATTTGAGTCTTGTCTTTATGACCTCGCTGTGAGTGTGTGAGTTGTGTAAAGCTGGCTTTCACACACACACACACACACACACACACACACACACACACACACACACACACACACACACACACACAGAGGTACTAAAATGTAAACCAAGTAGCCGGAGTGGAGAGGAAAGGATCAATAGAGCTAATCTCTGCAGAAGTGACATCGGCTCAGGCCCATGAACACCATTTTCTAATCGTCTGCATTATTAATATCCCTGGAGACCTTCCTCGCGAGTGTGTGGTATGAACTGATACCGAGCCTTTTCCACTCGCGTGAGAGGTGGAGATCGGGGTAGGAGCGGATGATGTAAGCAGGCTATTCCTCAGTGATTAAAGATTTCGCTAAACATTCGTGACAGTCTATTGGCTGGCATTCATACATGCAACATAAGTTGGTATGAGTTTCATTAAAATGCCAATTAACTACCATCTCTACAATATGATAATAAGTGCTGATAACATTACACTGCACACATTTTTATGGCCACAACTAAGCTGAGCTACTCGCTTAAAAAGGAAGATGCAGTTTTAATTAAGCGCAAACATAGCACTGACCTGATCTTCCGTCTCTCTGGATGTCCACGTGGTACCACGTCCCATCGTTGACTTTATTCTGCGTAGCTTTGACCTTGATGGTGCCCGAGCCCATGTCCAGCAGCAGGTACAGACTCCCGTCCAGCAGCTCCACTGCGAAAAAGTCCACCTTGGTGTTCTTCTGGCTCCCGGCCGCCTTCCTGTCCTGCGGCTTGCCGTGCGTGAACAGGATCAGGCCGTTGGGCTCTGAGGTGCGGAAGTCGAACGAGATGGAGCCCATGCGCTTGGTGTTCCACTTCGGAAGGCTGATGTAGGCCTCTGGGGTCTCGAAAGAGATGGGGTCAAGCGTGGCAACGTTCTCGCACTTAAACACAACATCTCCCTGGATCTTCATCTTAGGGTCCACGATGCGCGCCAGCCGAGACAGCTCCAACCGGATGTCGTTGTTCTTGTACACGACCTGCATCAATGTGGGAAATCGTTCATTTTTGATGCGTGTAATATTGTTCATAGTAAAGATTGTGAATCGTGGCCTTACACAAAAATTTGTTTTTGTTAATTAAAAAGATTAACTGTGCTTATTTTTTTATTTAATATGCTGCTTTATAATAATATTTATTATTATTATTATTCATTATTATTATTGATTTCTTTATTATTATTATTATTATTATTATTATTATTATTTCAACAACAACAACAATATTAATAATAATAATAATAATAATAATAATAATAATAATAATAATAATAATAATGTCACGCTTACTTCATTTGCAACAGACAAATTTATATAATGTATTTTTTATATTTTAATTTATTTAAAAAATTACACACATTGTAAATAATATGTATTTTTTTAAAATGTAAATAATAATAGCTTTGTGAATGAATTTTAACTGCTATGTACAGTATTGCTATTTTAAATTAACATAAAAAATCCTAGTCTAAAAAAAACAATTTTTTTCATATAGTACTTTTATAAAATAGTTTATCTACTGTCCCTCACAGAAACCCTGATATGCTTCCTACTAAAGTAAAGTGTTAGCTGAGAAGGCCTTGTAAGCATATATGATCTTTGATAAGAATTTCTCCCTTTTCTTTTTTGCTATTATTGTGACTTATTATAATCCATTAATCAAATATACAGTGATGGATTTTATTTCACGTTAATGAACTTAAACCATTCTCTGTGTGCCATAACAGAAAGCCAGGATGACATCAGTGCATTTTTTAAGCTAGAATTTTTTTTAAAGTTGAAATGCAACAAAACCACAAACTAAAATTTATTTTAAATAGCATATAGGGGCGGGGCTTATTAATGGGCCAGTTTGATTGATGTCAAATTTGTCAGGCTGAGAAAGAAAGAAAGAAAGAAAGAAAGAAAGAAAGAAAGAAAGAAAGAAAGAAAGATTGCACTTTTTATTTTAACAGCAAAATCCCAGTCTCCTACACAAAACATGAATATTTGATTTATGATGTGAAGTGGAGACAGGGGGTGTGGGGGTGTTGGGGGGTGCTTGGGGGAACTGTAACAGGTGAATGTGTGGTGAAGTTCGAGGGAAAAGTTTTCCCATGCAGAGTGCTGAATAGCAGGTGGACCGGAGTTAATACCAATAGGTCAGGTCATTCCTTCACAATGAATGGCTCTCAATGGCACCTGACTACAGCTGAGGTACCGTGTGGATCTGCGTCTGCTCCTCCTGATAGCTATGTTAATACACTGAATAAAGAAGAGGAAAAAGCTGCGACGGCACTCTCACTATCACAAAGAGTGCAGAGGCAGCACCAGAATTCCCCCCTCGACTCGTTTAAAAACATCGCGTCACGGCTCAGGGTTGTTTTTGTCAGGTAAAGCGGAAAAAAACCAATCTACAGCGAGCACACACACACGCGCATACTCCTACACCAGCAACACCTTGAAACTGCAAAGTCAGATTCTGTCGAGGCGCAAAATCATCAGCTTTCCTTTCCGAATGTAGATCTTTTCTGGGCCGCAGGGCTGCCTGGATTTACTCTCGGATTAGTCGCAGTCATCAGCCGCATTTCCCAGCCTTGAGATTATAGATAATCCGTGCTGTAAATCAGGCCATCGCTCTCCCAGCGGCCTGGAGGAAAGAGCGAGCTGAAGGATTGTCTGCTGTCCCCGTGGAGGACGAGTCTCTCTTCCAGCAGCCTTTATCAGCGGGATCATAAATACCATCATCCCTGCAGTGATCCATTCCTCAAGCACAACCGTGCATAGGTCAAACACAATGGATCACACACACATACACACACAAACTATAGGCTTCCTCACAGCGGGAAAAAGATTGCTGGTGTTTTTTTTCCCCCTGTGTCAGATACAACAACTTTCACTCGGTGAACTATGGAGGTTTGGTATCGACTTCATCTGTTAAAATCTCACAAAAAGACAAAGACAAAACATTTATGTGAGGTGCATGATAAGAAATCATGACAAGGTGTCATTACTATTGGAACATTAACATGGATGTTGATTTTCTTTTGCCACTCTGAAGTTGGTTGATTCTGATAAAACGGTAGCAATTTATATATATATATATATATATATGTATATATATATATATATATATATTTAATTTAATAAAAAATGACAGTTTGATCATCCCTTTATTTTTCCTGTCTAAGTTAGCAGAGATGGAATTCATATCTGTACATAAGTACATACAGTATTTCACATATCAATACTTTGCTTGATTAGTGTTTTTAGTACAGTAAACCTTGAATTGCGAGCATAATTCATTTTGGAAGCGTGCTTGTAATCTATAACACTTGTACATCAAAGTGAATTTCCCCATAAGGAATAATGGAAACTCTGATGATTCGTTCCACAACCCAAAACATATTCATATAAGAATAATTAATACAAAATCTAAAGTAAAATAAAACAAATTAATCTGCACTTTACCTTTTAAAAGAATCCCGACAAGCGCACCGAGACTGAGCATGGGAGATGGTTACCCACAAGGCACAAAGCACAAGCGTACTACTCATATATCCAGACCTCGCTCGTTTATCAAGTTAAAATTTATGGAAAAAATTTACTCGTCTTGCAAAACACTCACAGACCGAGTGAGTCACATACTCGCAATCCAAGGTTCCACTGTATACAGTACTGTGCAAAAGTTTTAGGCAAAGTTTTAAACAAAGAATGCTTTCAAAAATGGAAGTGTTAATCATTTATTTTCATCAATGAACAAAATGCAGTGAATTAAAAAAGAGAAATCTAAATCAAATCAAATCAATATTTGGTGGGACCACCCTTTACCTCCAAAACAGCAACAATTCTGCTAGGTACACTTGCACACATTTTTTGAAGGAACTCAGCTGGTAGGTTGTTTCAAACATCTTGGAGAACTAACCACAGATCTTCTGTGGATGAAGGTGTTCTCACATCCTTCTGTCTCTTCATTTAATCCCAGACACACTCGATGATGTTGAGATCAGGCCTCTGTGGGGGCCATGCCATTACTTCCAGTAATTCTTGTTCTTCTTCATGCTGAAGATTGTTCTTAATGCCTTTGGCTGTATGTTTGGGGTCGTTGTCCTGCTGCAGAATAAAATTGGAGCCAATCATACGCCTCCCTGATGGTATTGCATGATGGATAAGTATCTGCCTGTATTTCTCAGCATTGAGAGCAAACACCATTAATCCTGACCAAATCTTCAACTCCATTTACAGAAATGCAGCCCCAAACATTCAAGGAACCTCTGTTGCCTGCAGACACCCATTATTGTACCGCTCTCCAGCCCTTCAGCAAACAAACTGCCTTCTTCTACAGCCAAATATTTCAAATTTTGACTCATCAGTCCAGAGCACCTTCTGCCATTTTTCTGCACCCCAGTTCTTATGTTTCTGTGCATGCTTGAGTCCAATTTCGAAGGGTGAAAAGCTTGATGTTTCTTTCATCTGCTGCACTAAGTTTCCTTGGCCGACCACTGCGTCTACGATCTTCAACGTTGCCCGTTTCTTTGTGCTTCTTCAAAAGAGCTTGAACAGCACATCTTGAAACCCCGGTTTGAAATCTTTGTCTGGGAGAGACCTTGTTGATGCAGAATAACTATCTTGTGTCTTGTTGCTGTGCTCAACCTTGCCATGACATGTAACTGTCTTTCACAACCTCACCTTGGTAGCAAAGTTTGGCTGTTCCTCTTCCAGTTTAAAGCCTCCTACACAGCGGTTTCTGTTTCAGTTCATGACTGGGTTTCAACCTACGTGTGACATTGATGATCATTAGCTTGGTATAATTGGTTGATCATATGCCTCATTATAATCCTACAAAATCCCTGACTTTGTGCAAGTGTACCTATAAGAATTGATGCTGGTTTGAAGACAAAAGGTAGTAACACCAAATATTGATTTGAATTAGATTTTCCTTTTGTTCGCTCATTTTGTAAATTGACAAAAATGAACAATGAGTATTTATATTTCTGAAAGCATTCTTTGTTTACAGCATTTTTTCACACCTGCCTAAAACTTTTGCACAGTACTGTATATATATTTTTTTTGTTTGTTTGTTTGTTTGTTTGTTTGTTTTTCTCCACTACATCCTACAGCAAATATCAGTACTTTCTACTTCACTACATTTCTGCATGGCGTTGTGCTACATAACCAGAGTGGGTGTAGTATTTGAAGTGGTTATTATGTATAGCTGCTTCATTTGGCTTTCCTAACCATTTAGATATCAAAATAATCAAATAAATATAAACCAACTCATTCTGGGGAAGCACAGAGAGAGAAAGAGAGACTTTCAGACTTTTTCCCTGTGACTACAGAAGCTCTGAACCTGCTGTGCCCTGATATAATTAACATCACTATACCCCAGTATAGTGTAGTATATATTAAAGCATACTACTGTACAAGCGCCGTTCAAATAAAACCAGGACTTTTGATTGTACAGTTGATGCGGCATTAAGTCCCAAATCTTGTAACGTGCGAGTGGTGTTCATGAATAATCGTGTGTACAGTTCCCACAGACAGAGGCGTCTTTTCTGCAAATCGGTGAAAAGTTATCCATCGAATGGAAAGGGTCAGGCGTTCCACTCAACGAGTGCAGTGTGCTCCAAGCCACCTTGGCCAGATCATCATTCACGGACGTACAGTACTTTAAAACGTTTGCACCATTCACTAAAGTTTTGTTGCTGTTAAGAGTCTCATCACTGTACAATGCTTGAATTCTTCCATAAACGTCAATCAGTTTCGTGCCTTTATTCACCTGAATTTTCATCACGAGTACTGGTTTGACTTGAACACGCCTCACATTTATTAGTGTATTGTGCAAGGTTGGATTTAGCCACCATCTAAGTGTTCCACTAGTGGCAGTTAAAAGCTGTCAAGGTATTTGGCATGTTTTTGTACCCTACAATCCAGTATAAGACGCACGAACCACCTACTGCATGAAGACTACAAACCACCAATCCAAAAATAAAACAATCAACCAAAAATCTCTAGCAAAGGTAACTTTTAAGAGAACAGGTATTTGTGTTTCCGGATGCCTCCCCGATTTATTTTCCATTCTGTTTTAGTATCATGCTTCACCCCAGCAATCTCCATTCATCACCAGAGACAGCTGATCCTCCTCGGTTTAAACCGTCCTAAAGCGCTGTCACGTTGATGAACTCAAACGGCACCTGAAATGTCAGCTGGTTAATTCCAGCTGGGGCGCTGCCCATGAACTGTCCGTTCTCCTCTCGGAACCGATCCGCTCTAGACTTCTGAAATCACATTTCATGTGTCGAAAGCGTTTAAACTGTTTGTCAAAAACGATCCTCTCAAGAGCACCAAATAGAATTAATTGACTTTGAGTGGGGTGATTAATCGTCGTGGAAAGGTTACCGGCATCGTTCTGGGTTGAAAAACATCACTGCCGAGAACAAATATTCGCCCTCTCGGGTGTCAAGACTGGCAAGTCAAGGCCTTCCTGAGCAGCCGCGGCAGCGCCATCGTGACATTTGAATGGAATACCGACGCTTTATCTATCAGCACCTGGAGTAAGGTGTGTCTGGTGGGACATGAGGTTATAGAACGAGGAGTAATTGAGCCTTCGTCTATACGGGAAGAGGAAACTACGTAACGTGACCATGTGCCCATTTCAAGTCTGAGGATGAAACGGATCGAGCGAGCGCAGGGGCCGACCGAGCGCAAAAGGACGAATAAAACTTGTTTGAATAAGTGGAGTCGGATTTCGTCAAGCTGTTATCTCACCTCGCAGGCTCGCTTGGAAATGAACTGCAAGTGGAAATGGAGGTGCTGGGTAGACAGAGCTTCCCCTAAAAATCGTATTCACGGTAAGCCTCAGCTGTACAGGAGCAGGGTTATCCCACTAGCCAATTATCATACAATCACACAGACTGCTCGTGCAATCATAAAGTCTGTCCTGTACTCCTAAATCACAATGTGTCAAGTCACAGCTGGATAAGGTTATGAATCAACTTGAGTTCCGCTGGACCTTACAGATGGGTGCTGGGTCAACCCTCAAAATCTGGGGGTGCTTTCATTAAAGGAGCGTATATTGAATTCAGTCATTTATTTACATAATCAAATTGCAAGCACAATGAAATGGTCTACAATACATACAGTATAAAGTGTGTTCAGGTCAAACCAGGACTTTTGATTTGTCAAAATAACAGAACACAGTTCTGAAAATAAAACCTCCCTTTATTTCTACATAATCTCCTGCTACACTAGTGCACTTAGCCATGATCAGACTGTCTGCTTCACATCTAAAACGCTGGCCTCCCAGGAACTCCTTAATCGGTCCAACATGTGGAAATCGTTAGAGGTAAGGACAGTCCGTGGGATGTGGCAATAACTCCAAGCCGAGTTGCTGTAATGTGCTAGTGGCGTTTGTGAACGATTGTGTTCACAGTTCCTGCAGACAGATGCGTCTCTTGCACAAGTTGGCGACAAGTTATCTGTTGATTTTCAAGAATCAGGGATTCCACTCGCTGAATGTTCATGGGCTCGATTGCAGTAGGCTCCAAGCCACCTCAGCTGGGATTGTCATTCACAGGTTTTTGATGCAAGTGTTTTTCCTGCAATTGAGGGTCTTATAACCGTAAGTTTACCATGGTTGGTTTCACTGTCTGCCATCATCCACCTGTCCCGGTTTGACTTGAACACCCCTTTTACATTGCATAGATTAGTGTACCACGGTATACTGTATTTATTTCTGTAATTAATATTATCGATCAGGAGCGCATAGGTCCATATCATTATATATTTTTTTCCTCATCATTGTCACCACGGCACTAAATCTACATCTGGGTTTCTGTACAGCTGCTTCATGACAGTTTCTATAACATTCATTTAAATCAAGGCACCTGATGGAAGGGCCATCAAAGTACAGAGGAAAGAAAGGCCCGTAGGTTACTGTTTTGATTGGCAGTTCGGTTTTGGCGTGATGCGTGGGCGCTGGTGGAATGACCATGCATGGGTCTGTGCATGCCCGTGGCCCCCTCTCCGTCTGCGGTGGGCCTGAAGTGACATGCCAATTCATCATCCACAGCTGTCTGCACGTACTATAAATCTCTGCCTACAGAGCCTGCCCACCACTCTGCTAGAATTAATGGCTCCCAGGTCAAGCTGGAGAAAAGTTGGAAATTGGTATAGATTATTCACCAGTCAAGGATGCCAGGTGGCATTCAGTTGGCGCTTTGCATCAGATCTCAGGAGGCTGGAAAAAAAGATGGCTCGCATCACTTAAACCGTGAAACTATTTCTGAGTTGACTTTATGATTAGATCTTTTTTTTTTTTTTAGATGTTTTTAAATCTTGTCATCAACTTAACAATTCTTAAAGACAACAGTGAAAATTTAAAGCTTTTGCAATTTGAGTTTGAAAGGGTAGTGGTTAGCACTGTCGCCTTGCCCCTCCAGGGTCCGGGTTCGATCCCCGGCCAGGTTC
>JAAGKR010001262.1:0-108487 GCA_011419295.1 Clarias macrocephalus
CTATATTGTGGAAAATTACTTCAAGTCCTGTATAGTCTATAACTGTGCGAAAATGGATTTCTCATATAAAATGTCCAATTTATTATTATTATTTTTTTTAAATAATAATATCCCATGAAAAGTGTGGCTAGCTTAAAGCTAATTTCTCATTCCCTAGGAACTCTCTTGCCAAACTAGCATCATACCCTCAGGTCTGAAAAATCAGCAAGTTAGGCAATAAGTTAGACAGTTATGCACTGGTCAGCTTTCATAGTTGTGGTTGATAATATAACGGTTTTTACTTTATATATATTAGAAGCTGCCTTTCCTGTGTTGTGACTTATGAAACACAACACTGTATTAGCTGTGTCATGATTACTCTCAGAGTTAAAGCAGTAAAATTTGAACGTGCATGTCAAAAAATAGGTGTTCAGTACCCTCTATGGTCTACAAAATTGTATGTGTTTTCTGACTACTGTACAAAAACACAAAAGGCGTTCAAGTCAAACCAGGACAAGTCCATTGTGGAGTAGTTTTTATGCCTTGAAAAACAAAGATAGCTTGCTGTCTGGACCTTGCTCCAAGCCATTTCAACATGTTTGGGCCATTAAATAAGTTCCCCGGAGGCTAGCGTTTCAGAAATGAAACAGCTGTCCGATCATGGCTCAAGGGTACTACTGAAATGCTGGGACAAGTGCGGTAAAGTATGGAGAAATAAAGATAATTTTTACTCTAATAATTGTTTTCTGATATTCTGTAACGTCAAAAGATCTTAACCTTTTGACTTATGGGGGGGGGGGGGGGGTGACAGGAAACAAACATATTTTGCCCTCTGAAAAAAATGAGAAACACAAAAATCCAAAATTTTTACTCAATGCTGTTGATATGCTGTTTACATGCATGCTGCGCGCAAATGTAATAAATATTGATTATAGTTGGCTAATCTTCAAATTGATTATATTTCAAATTTGTGACTTTAAAATATAGGTTACATTTACTGGACAGAAGTCAATGGCACTGCATCAATGCGTCTTTCAAGCTGGAAAATTAGACTACTGTTGTAAGACAGTGGGAAGAGGGCGGGGCTTTCAGGATACCGGTTAATATCTGAGGGGTCAAAACATCTAATCAGTTAACTGCCATCTTTATTTAAAAGAGAAGAGAAACTTTTTTTTTTTTTTTTTTATTAAAATCATGAGTCTCTTATGCAACCCTCAGGTCTGCTTGCTGTCTCAAGACCTTGAACATTACCCGTTAATGTCAACTCAGCACTTTATTTATGGCCTAGATTATAGAATTGACTTATTTATAATCTATTATTGAAAATGCATAAACCTCTGAATGCACAGTGGCGACCAAAGGTATTGGAATTTCAAAACTGAAATTCACTGTTTTAATGATATTATTAGATTGTTAAAGTAATAAGTGTAATAAGTTAATAATGATAATTTATAATTTTATTCAAAGAAATTGCTATACAGCAAACAATATATACTATGAACTCCTTTATTCTTTAAAACCTGCTGGACCTGGTTGAGTACAGAGTCAAAAATACATCTGCAGTACTCTGATGTCACTCGCTCAATCTATGCCTGCTTGATTTCTTCCTGAAGATCATGTACAGAAGATGGTTTTGTAACTGCTACTGCTTTCTTTGTATGAATGTAAATACCACTGCACCACGGTAAACCAAGAACAACAGAAGTGAAAAAATCAAAAACTAAGTTGAATAGTAACACAGAATTTTTCATACTCAACATCATTAATGATCAAAGCATATAGTAAAAGTAACGAATCCTGACCGCATCAGCAAATGCAATGAAAATTACTTGTCACTCACCATAAAAACAAAGATAGAAGCACAGCACCAGAACAGTGAAAGATAATATCCTGTCTTTCCAAACAGGAGCCCAGCTAACACTCCTACTATCATCCTATGGAGAAAAGATAAGATGAGATATGACCACAGCAAAGCAACTTCCAGGTGTACAATATTAATAGCCTTAGGGAGATTTCCATGAGCTATTACATTAGTGATTTTCAACAGGGGCAGTAGCTCCCCTAGCAGGGTGCAAAATTCACAGTGGCAATGTTGGCATTTTTCCGTCATGCCTTGATCAGTCGTTGTGATGCCATATTCATTTCATATCATACATTATAGAAAATATGCAGCTATAACCATTACATCACGATTCACTCAAATCCAGGACTTAGCCTGTCACAATGCATTACTATCACTTTATACAGTACATACACCCGCTCAGATGACGTGCGTCAAATGTTGATAATCAAAGTTCTATGTATACGGCCATGAATTTTACACAATGCCGACTGCAATATGCATGACGACGGCGGTCATGAGGTCATAAGATACTTTCAGTTTTTCTTTAATTTAAATTTAACATTCTTTTTGTCATGTAATGATCTGCTTTATACAACAAATATGATAAAAAGTGTCTTCCTGGTCTTAGGTGCGATTCCCAAGTTGCCTTTGTCAATAAAATGCCTTGGAGCACCTGCTATTTGTAGAACAGTCGAAACAAGTACTGCAGCAATTTCGTGCCTTGGGGTATGAAATTCCTACCCTGTCTTAAGTCAAGGAAGGTGCTAAAGAAGCAGGTGTGTTAAGTGGTTTCTTGTGAATGCAGGCATTGAATGCCTGGATACTGTGCCAAGGAAAATAATGGCGCAGGCGAAGGAAAAGTAGCATCAATACGTCAGACTGTATTCATTACTACTTTTTCCTCACCCACATTTGGAAGCAGTTCCCAATGTCATCGAAGCCACAAAGCCTACATGACTTAAGAAACATACACTGATCAGATATTACACTACAATGCAAAACATTATGTCCAGTATTGTGTAGGGCACATCTGCCCCGCACGCCATTACTACACTTGACTTTTGATAAAGATAGGGACTTTATTGTCATTGTAGTGATACAACAGAATTAGTTTGGTAGCACTCAGAAACCAGCAGCAATAAGAAAATGTAAGAAGAAACAAAAGAATAAACAAAAGATAATTTCACTAAAATATTCTAAAATATAATATATATGAAATGGCACTTAGATATTGGTGCAAATAGAGTTCAAATATGATTGTCAGAAATAAGGAAATATTGAGCAACTACTACTACTACTGACAATAATAATTATTTTAATGATAATAATAATAATAATAATAATAATAATAATAATAATAATAATAATAATACAGTCCTGGGTGTAAAGTGTTCGGTGCATGTTTTGCTGCAACATGGGAAAGAGGGGCGAACAGCTTGGTTTGTTATATCCGCATCCGGTCCCCAGCAGCTGGGTGTGTGTATGGGGTGTTCCTTAGTCTGTGTCCTGGTTATCCTGTATCTTTTGCCCGACTGGAAGGGCCCAAACAGTCTGTGTCCTGTATGGGTTGAATCTTTGGTTGCTCCTTCTCTCGTGGAGACGGCTAGCATAAACTGTGTTGAGGTTGGGGAGCTTGGTTCCCACAATCCTCTGGGAAGTCTTAACTATCCAAGCCGGTTCTCTGCAGTGCAGCTAGTGTAGCACACTATGATGCAGTGACCTAGGATGCTCTTTGTACAAATTCACTAACAGCTGAGAGGGTACTTTGGCCTTCTTGAGTTTTTTCAAAAAGAAAAGCCTCTGCTGAGCTTTCTTTACTAAGAAGCAAGTATGATGTGCAGACCCAGGAATTTAAATAGTCAACAACAATCTTCTTTGTTTTAGTTCAGAACCAGGTCACTATCCACAAACACCTCAACCAGATGTTGAACTTCCTCTCTGTATTGTGTCTCATCATTTTCTTATATATTCGTCCCATTATTGTGTTGTCATCAGCAAACTTCATTATGGTGTTATAGGAATGGATGGGTTTGCAGTCGTGTGTGAATAGGGTGAAAAGGGCTGGGCTAATGACACAACCCTGCGGTGCTCCTGTATTCATGGTGATAATGGATGATGAGTGGTTGCCTACCCTGACATTCTGTGGTCTGTTTGTGAGAAATCACAATCCATTAACAGAGTGTGGAGGTTAGTCCCAGGTCGCTCAGCTTGTTCACCATCCTTTGAGTGCCTTGGGTTGCAGGGTGGTGCCTCCGTGGTTGTCTGGTGCATCCCATGGATGCTCAATTGGATTGTGATCTGCAGAGTTTGGAGGCTCTGTCGGCGGTCTTGGTTTCTTTGCCTGCTCGACCCAATGTGGGCTATGCATTCTGGTCCCTTTCTATCATGGCCAGTGTTTACTTTTTTGGTAAATTGTGCTGCATTGGTTTTTCTGTAAGATCGAAGACGACAGGGCTGGCTTTTGATCAAAGTGACCAGAGGTGATCGGCTATTTTCAGGCTGTAAGGGAGAAGCACTCCAAAAGATGTAGAGCCTACTAACTGTTTGTTTTAGGAACAAACCAACTGACAGGGCGTCAGTATCTTCCTACAAGACCTCCTTGTTACTCGCGAAAAGCAAAGTCTATCCTCTTAAAGCATTAAGTACAAACCAAATGGACAGAGGGTCAATATCTTCCTACCATATCTCCTGGTTACTCAAGAAATGTGTTACCATTTCCAATGGAGGAGACACTGGTGCTCACAGTGATAAATGAGACAGTTTGTAGAGTCATGGAAAGCTTTTGCCTTCTGTAATAACACTGTGGCACAAAGAATAAAAGGGATGAGTTCAGCTCATGTGCCACACTTTATGAACATCCTTTCAGCATTTACGTAGATGACATGACCACAGAAGTGATGATAAAGATGAGGATAATGCCTTGTTGACAGCTTATGCCTACAAAGTGCCTGAAAAAGTTTTGTTTGAGAATGACCTCACAACAAATACACAAAGGCAGATAATTTTCAATGCACTGGATGAGTATCTGCAAGACAGGATCCAGGAAGATCTCACTGTCCTACAAAATTGCAAAAAAGCACAGGCAACATCTGGGACATTTGGCTGGCTAGTGTGCAATGTGGTCTCTGCACAGACAGTGTTTTCCTATATTATGGAAAGCTTTTGCTCATTGATTTTCACTATGTGCTTTACATGCAGTCAAAGCACAGAAGCCAGCTACCTTCTGACTCAGGCCTAAGTTAACATCCCCCCGTCCACCTATAAAGAAATCACAAGCAAATCACCTAGCGCAGGGCTCTCACGGATATACCTACACACTGAAGACTAGCCTCTGGCCACACTGTGTGTGTGTGTGTGTGTGTGTGTGTGGGGTGTGTGTGTGTGGGGTGTGTGTGTGTGGGGTGTGTGTGTGTGGGGTGTGTGTGTGCATGCATGGGAGATGCCTGCATAGCAGTCCTCTGCATTTAACCAGATGTTTAGGCTTCAGCTCTTCAATAAGTAGCTAACTCTCAAACTTGTGATGAATCCATGTCTTATCAGTAATGATTCTCTTTTTCACCTTCCTTATCGGTCCAAAATTTGTTTGCAGATATCCAAACCCTACCGTTGATTCTCTTTGTGAGTTGTTTCAGCACCAGGTACACCCTCAGACCACATAAATAAATAAATAAATAAATCACTGCACGCTGCTCTTCTTCCATGCAAACCAGAATTGAGGCATCCACTTTTACTCACACTACAGCTACAAATGAACTGAAGTTACAGGTTCACATCTGCACAGTCTTGAACACAAAAGGCTGATAAGACATAGCAGCCAACAGAAGTGTTAATATAACCGGAAATCGGATAGTTGCACCCTCGTAGTTAAGAACCTTACATAATGTAATACACTTTACACAACTGAAGACGAAAAAATAAAGCCATGATTTATTATGATTTATAATTCACATCATCAATGTTACCTAGTTATTGTTTACTTTTGTTATAAATGTTAACTTTATGATGGCATCAATGGCAATAAGTCCTAGTTTCATCTGTACTATACAGTATATACTAATATTTGTTGTCTCCCAAACTTTACCAGTCTACAGTCATCCTCATTAAGAGATTAAACAAATCTGCGTTCACACCAGTGTCAGAAAACAGAGTCAAGTAATAGAGATTTTATTTAGGCTTTAAATCAGCCACCTTACCCAACATATTTGTATCCAGAAAAGGCCACCAGATCGATGGTGGTGAGGTCTGTGTTCACTGTGACCAAGTAAAGGCTGAGGAGAACGGCAAGAACTTCAATAATCAGCCACACCAGGGCTGAACTAGCTTGCATCCCCAAGATCTCAGGAGAAAACCTAAATACAGAGACACATACAAAGTAAATCAACAGAATGTTGAAATGTGGAAATCTGATCTAGGTTTCTATTACTTGGCATTAAACCAGATATCACACAACATTATATAAATACGGAAAGAGAACAAATGTATTACATGAGAAAAAAATAAAGGTTATAATACAAAATAAATCAGCTTCATGGTTAAAGGGAAACAACAAATGTTGCCTCAAAACAGCTGGTCATTGATTCCGATATCTTTTTTTTATTAATTCTGAAGGGAGGCATCAGAATCAAGGGACTTTTGATTAAATTTCTTGTGAATAAAGATGTAAAAAAAATAATAAATGATTGCTATTTAGAGAAGACTTCAAGCACATTCTGGTGATTAGGAAAACATATAGTGAAATGCTGGTATAAGTGCATAAGATAAATAAAAGTAAATAAATAAATAAAACTCTCATAACTGTGTTTCGTTATTTTGCACAGCAAAAAGTTTGACTTAATCTGTGCAAAATAACGCCTTATATAAACCCCCTTAAATGACTTTAAATTGATTTAGATTTTCCTTGTGCAAATGTCAAAGAGTAAGCAGACAAGTGTAAATGAGTTCACACTATACACACACATCCTCTCAATACATAAAAAAAAAAAACATTTCGCAATAACCACATTAACCGAGCTGTTTTCACAGCTTTTAATCAAGAAAATATTTAACACAGTGTCTGACATTTAGCTGTAAAAAAAAAGGGGGCGTGCTCAAGCTGTGAACTCTTTAAATAGAGTAGTTACTCTGACGCCCTGAAAGAGGAGCAGATTTTATTTTTAACCTATACTGGAGATTACCGCATGATGACATAGTGACAGTACAGTGGGCAGAGAGCAGGAACAGCAATAATATGGCACCTCTGGAGCAGAGAGTTATGGGCATTGCACAAGGGGCCCGACAGTGGCAGCTTAGAGAGGCACCGCTGCCCTAGTGCATGCAGATCAATCACAGGAGTGTAAACGTCTCCAGAAAACCGTTCTTACCGGTTCTGTGTGCCAAGTGCCAGGCCTGCAACCAGGATATACGTAATAAAAGCCATTGCTGAAATAAAAAGAGAATACGATCACACAATCAGAAAGCATAATTCGAGTCTATACATTTACATGCAATCCAATAACTGGGTAACAATCCGACTAGTGGTTTAGATTGACTACCAGATCAGTATATTTCGTTTAGAGCAACAAAGCAAAAAAGCAGAGTGACTGATCGATTATTGCTCCACATCAGGTAAGGATGGCAACAGTGGATTTTAACCCCCTCTTCCTTTGACTGAATGAAATCCAGCTAGAGTTTGAGACATATTTTTGGTGATTTATCGGTTTCCAATAATTCTAAGAGTTTCCTATGAGATTGAGCAGCGATGAGGCCGATGACTTGACTGTTTAACATCCTACAGGCATTATCCTATAAGGTGGGAGTGTCAAAAAACACAAAAGGCAACCCCAGAATCAGGTCAAATGACTAGCCATGTTAGCGATCATTTGAGCAGTTATGTAATGTGAGGCTTTTTTTTTATCTCTGGGATGCATGTAGTGTGGTTCAGTCTACATATAATGCACATAAAAAAAAAAATAATAAAAAAAAAGTGATTTTCAGCAGTTTAAGGTGTACAAGGTTCTTTTAAAATCTGCAATCAAATTGATTGATAAACGGGATGCTGTATATCATGATAATTAAAAAAAAATTATAATAAAAAAATGCTGATTACACCTAATTCCATGTATTCACCTGAATCTATACTTAGTAAAAAAAGATATCTTAATCATTCCTCTCTTTGAAAGGATCAGACTCTAAAGTAGCATCATTTGGTGTTTTGTTATGACACTTTGCAAATGTCTTGAGTCACTCCCTTTTTTCACATGATATAAAATTTAATTATCTTGATTAAATTAAAGAAATTTGGACAGATGTTTTAATGTGACAGACTGCAAAGAGCCCAGGGATACAATAATAATAAATAAATAAATAAAAATGGTTGCCTATGTAATAGTCTCAGCAGCAACCTCATTTCTCCTCTCGTCTGTTCCAACCACACATCATTCAGCATCACCGGTAAACTCATCACCGGCCTGATCATCTATCATTATCTGCATCTTTTTCCCCCACTGGTTCATGCCTTAAGTTACACGTCTTTTTTTTAATTGATGAATGATTCATACGTCACTGTGTGGCTTAAAAATTTTTTTTTTTAATTCTCTGAAACTGGTCAGGTACAGCGACTGAACTGAAAATGAGAGCCAAAAACTTGCCAAAAATGAGAGCCAACTATTCCTCAAGACTACATTAAAATACAAGAAAGTCTGGTTCTTTGGAAGCAAAATATGAAGAAATGTTTTACACAGTGTAAATAACTTACCGGGAATATACAGGTCTGGAGCATTGACATCAAAGCGTGGCGCTACTGGAGTATCCTGCTGGTAACTCACCTCCCAGTTCTGTAAGATTTAAATACCAAGAACATAGATCCCCCCCGAACACACATTAAAACAGCTACAGGTTCCTAGACCTAGATATCATGGAACATCAAAAGTGCTTATACCATACTCAGTATAACCACACTGGGACATTTCACTGTGTCCATCATTGGCTATTCATCAAAATTGTAAACATACCTGACTTGTCATTTAAATAGGTTAATCTAATAAATACCTAAAAAATATTTTTTTTTAATTTTAAGCTTAAAATAAATTCTGATATCATGTTAACATGAGAGCGACTTAAATGTAGATCCAGACTGGTGAATTCAGAAACAAAAAGCTTTAATGGATCAGATATGTTATGTTAAATGTTATGATGGTACTACTTACTAAAAACATTCGTAAAACTAAATCTGACCTATTGGATTTGGAAACCCCTTTACTCTAGATAGAGATCCTTGGGTCTTTGGATATAAAATCGTCTTCATTATTATTTTTTTGGGGGGGTTGTCTTTAAAACCATTGCATTATTTCCCTACCCAAATCATACAGACGTCTGTTGGAGACTGGTTAGTTCACCATGCACTCTTTAAACAACATATTCAGAATTGCATTAGACAAGCATAAAAAAAGGCAAATAAGCGGCAAACTAGGTGCTGGTGTGACCACAGAATTCATCTCACTTCCTCTGAAAGTTTCTGACCACTAATGACACGTCCTCTGCCTTGTGGCACGTGCAAGGATGTGGAAACTTCATATACAAGAAAAACATCAGTCATACCTCATGCATATAGGGGAATACCAGCAGGCCCAGCTTCTTGCCCACATAAACAGTGTCCACTGCAAAATAGTACTTCAGTTTGGTGATGGGAATAAAACGGTCCAGCTGTGAATTTAGACAGTTTAAATGTCAGGAATAATCTGAGAAATAAATAATCTGACATATTTTTACAAGTCTTACATGCACTATCACACATGGCAATAAAGCTCATATGCGCTATAATAAGCACTTTTTTTTTTTGCTTTGTCAACAAAATAAGTGTAAAATCTGACAGATTTCACTTCCACAAAACACTCCAATGAGATTTAACCTCCAAACTGTTGTGCTCATTTTGATTTTCTATTTAAATGATTTAGCTCTATTTTACAAAACACCTGTATAAAAAATAAGTCATTTAAACCCTAGTGACCTAAACAGAACAATGCATTCAATGAAAATGAGTGAATGAACGCAGTAAAAGCAACTTATCAATGCATCGTGATGCAATATGTCAATCAATGTGGCGTTACTTTGACACACAAACTCTGGAAAAAATAATTAGCCCAGAAGGAGCATGTACATTTTTATCCATCATTTGTTTGCCCTGGCTTGCGAGGCTGCTCCCATAGGCCATAGCGAGATTAGACATAGGCTCTGATAGGATTGCTTGTCCTGCGTAGTCCATCCCTGCTTTGTCCGCGCTGCCAAGACCAGAGTTGTGTTGACCAGCGCTGGTGTCGTCAAAAAGCTGCTCACCAGAATCTGCACCAGGACTCCTCATCCTCGCCCTGGCTTCTGAAAAACAAACAGAAATCTCGAATTGAGAGAATCCCAAATGGCTCATTCCAGTGGGTATGAAATAATGGATCCTACACGCTATCTGGAACACAGCATCAGTCACCCAATGAACATAGGTTTGTTCTGACAAGAAGATCTAAACAGATACACTATATGGCCAAAAATTTGTAGACATCAGTGTGTTGGTCCTCACAGATCACAATGACAGACTCATGGTATAAGATGATGTAAAAACGGTTAAAAAGAGATCTTCCATTGGCTTTCAAATGACACCAAAAGTCCCAAGTCACTGTTTTCAATTAAAGTTATGCCATGGGGACTGACATGGAGCTCACTTTGCTCCATTTGGTATTTATTTTTCCTAAGTGAAAGACCAAGTTTATTTATTTATTTATTGAGAATTTATAAATACTTTTTTTTTTCATTTATAAGATACAAATGAGAAGCATTCGAGTCACGCGAGGACTTTGAATTGTGCAGAATAACAGAACACAGTTATAAGAGTAAAAACTACCTTTATTTCTCTGCCACACTAATGTACTTATATCAGCATTTCACTAGTGCTTGGATACCATCAGGGTAGAAGATTTTCACAGTACGCTGGGGACATGATTGGACTGCCTGATTCAAGTCTAAAATGCTATGCCGAACATGTGGAAATACAAATTCCCACAGACAGTTGTGCGTCTTCAGCAAGTTGGTAAAAAGTTATCTGTCGATTTTCAAGGATCAGCCGTTCCACACTCTGAATGTTTGCAGAAACTGAGCTCTGAGCACCACGGCCTGAATCAACATTCACGGACAAACTGCCTTCTTTAAAAAATGTTTGCACCATTCAAATGAGGCTAAGAGTCTCATCACCATACTGTTCATTTCTATTCATCTAGTACAAACCTGCTTAATTACTCCTGTTCAGTTCAGTTGGGTAGGTGGTGAATAAAACTAAGGTATAAAATTTAAGTTATGACAACTTTTTTTTTTTTTTTTTTAAGTTCAAGGTCTTAAAATTATAACAAAATTGGAAAAAATGTAAAAATCGAATCAGAATACATTTTTTAATAGTGATACATACAGAATTACAATATTCATCGAATCAGCTCCATGATCAGGTTTCACGATATCATAACAGGTTGTGAATGAATCGACAATTCAACAGCTCTGTGGTATAAGGCGAATATATACACTGATCAGGCATAACATCAGGACTACCTGCTTAAATAGTGTAATATTTAAAAACAGTAATGACCTGTGCATCCTTTTCTTCAATTTGATCTACACTAACACCTCTATTACTTTTGTATGTTCTGGCCACTGCAGCCTGAGAACATCCCACAAAAGCTGCAGTTTTTGAGTTACTCCAAAGAAAGTAAAACCTGCTCAGTCATCTCAACTTTATCACAACTTGGTCCTTCTCACAGAAACTACATTTTCAATATCTTGTTACAATGGCGGCTGAAAGTGGGTGTGATGTACAGTATATCAGGCAGCATATGAACCTGTGCAGCATGTGTTGGAAGCAGGATAAATGGGCAAGCATAAGGACTTGAGTGACTTTGGTAAGGGCCAAATTGTGATGGTTAGATAACTGGGTCAGAGAAACTCCAAAACTGCAGCTCTTGTGAGGTGTTCCTGGTCTGCAGTGGTCAGGACCTACCAAAAGTAATCCAAGGAAGGAACACCGGTGAACTGGCGACAGTGTCATGAGTGGCCAAGGCACACGGGAAGTGAAAGCTGGCCCGTTGTGGTCCGACCCAAGAGAAGCGCTAGTATAACTCAAATTGAGGAAAAGGTCCGTTAATGCTGGTTCAAACAGAAAGGCGTCAGAACACATGGTGAATCACTGTTTTGGTGGCCAGGTGGGGACCTACTCAATATTAGGCGGCTGTTCATAATGTTATTACTGATACAGAAACAAAGCTCGACACGTAAAGTGACATTTTAACTTATTAACATTCATAACTTGGGCTCTAACAGAAAGCAAATGATGAACGAATGAAAGAGCTAACGCTAATCTGCACACCGGCAGCGTGTTACGAGTAAGATATTAGCCGTTAGCTCCTCTAAATAGCGAGTTGTACAAAACATTTAGGACAATTATGTTGTTATTACGATATGCATTTAGTTATAGTGTTAGTTAACAAGCTAAAAGATTGAATGAGATAGCATTAGCGAAGCACGGCGGAAGTGTCATGGTTCTCTGTGTGTAAGCTAAAAAATTGGCCGAATAACAAAACGCTTCCTGCTGTAAATCTAGTGGCCTGAGTGAAAGGGCTTCATGGCAACGGATGAGAGCGCCCTTAAAGGGAGGAGAGAAAGATTTGGGATTTAACCGTAATTAATCATGCTTTCTGGCCTACCCTTACATACCATCAGCTGGGTTAAACTCAATTATCACTCAATTTATATAATAAATATGTGTGTTGATTTTATTGAAGCTAAAGTTTTAATAATCGCAGCTGCATTACCTATTAGCAAGAGCAAAAAAAAAATTTTTTTTAAGAAATCACAACACAAACAGCAGGACGTACGTAACTTACGCTGTCTGAACCCACTCTGATTCGTGTAATCCATTATTCCAGAAAATAAATATATTAACTTCGCTATTAATAACCGTTAAAACCAATATTTGTTCATACAGCGACTTTGTAAGAGATTACTTTCGTATTCATCTCCAAAGATACCGGCTTCGTCTCCTCCCAACCCGGGTGACGTAATCCGTACCCATACGACGCAGGTTGACGTAGCCAATCATAGCGCAAAGAATCACCAAAAAAACGTTCCGTAGAAAAGCCGTAACCAATGAACACGCACGATCCTGTACGACATGGCTAACGGTAAAGGTGGGACCAAATAACGTGGCGCATGCGTATGAAGAGTTGCAACAGACACGTCAACGGACGCGCCATCTTAGAGAGGTCAGGTTTGCAAATCTTAATTTTGCCTAATAATGCAGGGCATGTAAATAAATGTAAGAAGTCGAAATGTAATGTAAAACCGGAACGTTCTATTGAGCTTTATCTGTTTATTTATTTATTTATTTTACCACAAATGGGATTAAATAAATACATTAATAAAAATCTGATATCATGCCCTCTTAAAACCATTCAGGTGATTATGTGATATGATTAAGCTTTTTACGAAAATGTTATTTTATTTTATTTTTTATTTTGTTTTCCAGAAACTGGATACAGTATTTGCTACTTGAGTGGTTGGCTCCATTCATGCCCTCTATTGTTCATATATTTTACTGCAGTGTAATGATTCACTAAAAAGTACACTTGACCCCAAAGTCCGATTCAAAGTCCGATTAGTGAGAACAAAATCGTTCCCCGCTTGGGAACCGTTCCCGAGTCAACTTGAAGAAGTGGTCTCGCAATTGATGCAGCGAACTTGGGCACAGATCAAATCAAATATAGAAGTTAAACTTACTTAAGTTAAACAGAACTTAGTTAAACGGAAACAGATCGCTGTTGAGACGTGATGCAATCAAGAGACATCTGTCCCATCCTCTGTGTGCGCATAACATGTGCCAATCTCTTCCACTAACCTACACAGCCATAGCTGATAAAATACAGCATCGCTCTAAATGTCAGTAATATAAACAATAAATAGTGCAAAAGTTAACTTTCTTGCTCTCTTCTTCTCTTGTGTTTTAATGGCAGCTTACAAAGCAAGTAGGTGCATACAGCTACTGTATCGGAGGGTGTAAATATGCAATATTTATTTTTATAAATATAAATATTTATTTTGTACCACCTTATCCTTGTGGGGTCACGGGAGCAGGGCACAATGGACAGGGTGCCTACTTATTGCATGGCACAGGCAAACAGACACTTACACTGCAGGCAGTTTGGATAAATTTGATAAATTTGACAATTTGATAAAACCTGGTGTTATCAGAGGAAACCTAAAAAGTACAAAAACATGCAAACTTCATGCATACTGATCGCAATGCATACTGAGGCAAGGTTTAAACCCCAAACCTGGAGGTGTAAGACAACGATGCAAACTGTTGAGCCACAATGACCCCTAAATTTTGTATTAAATATATATGCATAAATAATTAATTAACTCTGGCAGCCTGCTGGCATAGTGGTTAGCACTGTTGCCTTGCACCTCCAGAGTTGGGGCACAATTTCTATTTTGGGTCTCTGTGTTTGGAGTTTGCGTGTTCTTTCCATGATTGGAGGGTTTCCTCCAGACATGATATTCAGACTAAGCTAATTGGCGTCCCCAAATTACCCATGGTGCATGGTGGGCCCACCTCATGCCCAAAGTCTCCTGGGATAGGCTCGAGCCCTATCGTGACCCTGATAAGCAGTATAGAAGATGAATCAGCGAATGAATGAATGAATGGATGGATGAATAATTGTCTTGGGTTTTGACCTAAACAGAAGTCAATTTTTTTTCCTCTGTGAGTTTGCAAGTCTTTTATTCAAAATGTTGACATGAATAACCTTTTCATAATAAAGATTTATTTTTTATTTATATATTCCATTTCATTTCCCCCCCAAAATAACAAAGAATGTCCAGCATTTTAGTCTCATATTTTCATTTGATGTAAAAACCAACTGTTTTGTAGAATTATAAACACCCAAAAAATACATAGTTATCACTGGTCAAGTGTATACTGACCAAAAGCATTAGAAATGAATGAAAATACATTTAAGTGTTATGCTAAAAATCTAACAAGCTGTGTATAATAATAATAATAAAAGTATAATAAAACAAGGTGTTCATAATAATAATAATAATAATAATAATAATAATAATAATAATACTAGTAAGGTAGTTATCTAAGCTGCAGCTCTATCTGACTGCACATGTGTGTTTGTGGTATAGTCAGGAACAGAAGATGGCAGCATTATACAAAGAACTTTGCTACACTATGTCCAAAGATTTGTAAACATCTGACAATCACACTCATACAGTATGTCTGTGAAGATTGAGTCAGGAGTAGTGAATCGTTGCTATCTGACAAGAAAGAAGTCCAGTTGACATAACTCAATTTCCAGACTAATAGAGTATTTGTTTTTCAACATCCCATTCTGGTAGTCCTATTCTTCTGGGAAGGGTTTCCATTAAATGGAGGGTTGCTATCGGCATGTGATCATTTAGACAAAAGACCCTTTGTCTGGATGAGGAAGCCTGGGGTGCTGTCAGCACTCCAGTACTGTATATCTCAAAGGTGTTTAGTGAGGTACTCTGTGCAAGACACTTGAGTTCTTCCACTCCAACCATGGTGAACCATGTCTTCATTGCTTTGGAAACAGAGGCATTGTCATGCAGGAACAGGCTTGGGTCTCTTAGTTCCAGTAAAGGGAAATTGTAAGTTTGCAGCATACACAGACATTCTAGAAACCTGTGTGCCTCCTAGTTTGTTGCAAAAGATTGTAGAAGACATGTGGGTGTGATGGTCAGGTGTCCATATATTCAGTCTTTGGTTTTCCATTTTTTAAAAAAAATCACGTTTTCCAGTAAATGTTCACTAAATCACTGAAGTTAATTTTAATGCCATAAAGAGTGGTTATGAGCATTCTTGCACTGCAAAATTCCCAGTGTTGATTTAACACCCCAAGTGTTTATATATGACCTAATGGTCACGAATGTACTCTGAAAGTGTTAAATCAACACTCTGGGTGTTCATTCAAGACTAAGGATTTTGCTGTGTGGAGCTAATCCATATTGCTGGAAATTCTGCGTGATCTGTAGGTTATTTTGATTTATTTATTCATATTATATATATATATTTTACCTCAGAACAGAGAATTAAACAGAAATATAAGTTCTAAAAAACCCCACAGATAACGGTATAATACATTATATATTCCCTTTTTGCTTCATATCTAAATAAGATGTAAGGTGAATAAGCTTTCCTCTTATTAAACACCAAAGTATGTTATCATAGTCTGAGGTGATCAACACCTTATCGTTCCTTAACAATATCAGTACCTGTCAATATTAATTTATGAGGAACTTCTCTGCGAGTATTAAAAATCAGTCAGAGATTGTCCTGAATTATTTAATTACCATTCAATAAGCAAACTAATCAAGAGCAGACCCAATGTTTTCAGTCATTTAAGGAATGTGCAGGAAAATGGGCATCACTTGACAGCCTGCTCCTCTTCGGAACCACACACCACCCCTACATCCTCCGCATGGGAGCAGTTGTGTTCCCCGACTGTAGGATGCTTGCAGTGCAGCAGTGTCCTCTCTGTTCCCTCACATTCCACATCATCCAGCAGGATTTGAAGGTGAGTGGCTACACGTCCCATTTCACCAGGCTTTGCCAGCCTCAGTGCTCTTGCAAAGCCCAGCTGCTTGCACACCACTGTCGCTGCCTTAATATCAAACAGATCATCACACACCGTACCCCACTCACCCCTAACTAAGATATCCACTCGTCCACGATCTGATTGTTTTGGATCAGGATTAACAAGCCTAACCTGCCCGCTTCGAGACCTTCTGCAAACCAATTTACCTCTTCTCTGGCCATTTTTTCTGACTTTGCCCTTACGTCTTTTGCAAGGACTGACTGTTGGTAGGGATGCCTTTGTGGAGGTTGAAGTCCAATATACAGGCTTGATAGTGGTGGCTAAAGATGCAGTTGAATATGGATTGGTGTTGCTGGAACTGTGTGGTTGCTTGGTTGGTGGACGTGATGTGGTTGGTGGAGGAGTCCTACGAGGTGTGGTTTCTGCTCTCATTTTCAAAGTGGTGATGTACTGTGGGGCTAACGTAGTGCTCTGGCCAAGGAGTGGGGACACAGTTGCGGTTGTGTACTGATGTCTCCTGGGAACAGTAGGTTTCACCTTTTCTGGTTTAAAAGTTGGTTTTGGAGCAGGAGTCTGTGGTTTTTGAGTAGGTTTCCTTGGTTTCTGAGTTGGTGCAGTGAATTTTGGCTTTTGGGTAAGCATCCTTGGAGATGCAGTGGTGTGCTTTCTTGCTGTCGCTGGAATCTTGGTGGTGCTGGGTATAGTAGTTGCTTTGGTCTTAGGAGATGCAGTGGTTTTCGGTTTTATGTCAATCACAAAATCTGTAAAAGAAGGTTCGATACCATGGATATCAAAATCAAACCTATATTATATACATTGCATTGGCTCATTTGTCCTTACAACCTTCAGTAGCCTTAAGACTTACCCAATCAGACATGACTTTCGAGATTGATACTGTATAAAGCCAGAATAAATCAACTGGTGTAATTCGAACCGAAACCGGTTTGTCTTAGATGGAATGGGGTGCCAGTCCATTGCAGAGCTTCACACACACATACTAGTACATTTACACCAGTGCTAATGCATTTAGATTTGCCAGTTCAACAACTGGCACGTTTATGGGAGATAGGAAAATGCATCTGTTTGTGTCAATGTAAAATTATAGAGTCTTTTAGTGGTACATTGAAGCCTCATCAAAACAATGCAAGTGATTCCTATGAAAAGATAAGAGGGATTGAATTTCTTTAAAGAGCCTCTTACCTGTTTTAGGATAGAAGTGAATCAGTTTGCCTTTTATCTGTATAGGAGCTGGCTTGATGCTGCACTTTCCTGGAGGTGCACGCCTAAAAAAATATATAAAGTCATGGCATCAAACTTGTCAGTCTACACACATTCAGTGGTCTACCATCTGTGTATCTGTGAGTTAATCCTTCTGGAGAATACTTTTATAGATTAACATATATGTCATTACACTAGTTTTCTAGGTACACCATTCCATAGTGTATTTCCTTTACCATTTAAAGAGACCTATTTTGCAAAATCCACTTGGTAATATTTTTTACAGATTTAAATGGGTTTCTAGAATGCAAAATAAAAATGAGAGATAAGATTACTGCAGTTTATCTTTGTGTGTGTGTGTATGTTTCTGTAGTGCTGTGCAAAAGATCAAAAGGCACTGATCATAATGTCATTAGTACAAAATGTTGTTATACATGTTTATCATGTCTGCATTATTATGTACAAAGCCATTCAATATTTCCAAACATTACTTAAAAGGTAATAAATCAATAACACAACAGAAAAATATTTGCATAACTGTAAAGAAAAAACAACATATTACATAACAAGGAGGTCACCAAAAGGTCACAGAATCACTTCTAGGAACTGTGACAATCAGTCATGCAATTTTGGCCCTACCTTTAGGAGTAGAAGTAAGAGCAATTTATCAACATTCTTAATTTAGCAAATCACTCCTATGTTTACAAAAATGAAGGAGAGCTCTAGAGGTGTACTAACTGGTTAGGAAATGGCATTCAGGCAGAGACGCACACGGAGGAGAGACATTTTAATCACAATGAGTGACATAGAGCTTATAAATGTTATGTTTGGACAAAAAATTAATATACAGTATATATAAATATTTTAACATCGCGTGCGGTATGTAACTGGTTAATTAACTAACATGTCGTATGTATGTCTTTGCAGGATGTTGAAAAAAATATTTCTAGCTCAAAGTAGGACATAAAAGTTGCTTAGAAAGCTTCTCTATTTTTCAGCGAGGAGTAGAACCAAGAAAAGCGTGTGATTTCACTTTTCATGACACTGAGAGCAGCAAAGTAGCGAAGTAGGCAGCACATTATAGTGGATGTTATAGGTTTTACAGATTTTTGTAGTTTTTAACAGTTGAAAAGCCAAATGTTGAAATCAGCGGCAGTTCTGTGAAGGCTTTATGCATACAGACAAATGAGAAGAAACGAGAAGCAGAGAAATGACAACGGATTGCGACTGCTGTCCTTTGCAAGATCAAACAGCCTGGTCCTTGGCAATAGACAGGTTTAAAATACTCGCAAACACCAGCATACATGGTGTAACCCATCTGGCAATGACTTTGCTCTCTTTGACTATGTTTGGAACAATTGTCGTGAGGGGACAGGATTGAGGATCAGACCACTACCTTATTGGTGCGAAGGTACAGCAGCAGCTACAATGGATGAAGGCAAAGGGATCTCCATCTGCCAAGAGGAACTGGAAATACCTGAGGAATCTGGCCATCAAAGAAGACTTCCAAATTTCCCTTTCCAACAGATTTGCAGCACGCAAAGCACTGGACAATATTGATGCTGCTGAAAAGATGTTTTCTGAAAACATTCTTGAATGCACCAGGCCCCTGTGCCCACCCTTTTACCACTGGACACAGCCATGGATTTCCAATGAATGCTTGGACCTGGTAGACCAATGGAAATGGGGCAAGCATCTCAATGTTGCGCAATATCAAGTTCTCAACAGGCAAGTCAGGCAAAAGTTGAAGGCAGAAAGCAAGGAGTTTCCCCAAAATAATCCAATCAAGGTCGCAGAGTCACCACAAACCAGCCGCAAAGAGCAATAAGGATTCAGGCTACATTGGGGTTGCATTGATCATCTGACAACTGAATGGTTCTGGATAAAAGGGTCAGATGCATGAAGCAAACTGTCATTGTCTTCAGAGATTTTAAATGCTGCTTTCAACTGCATGTCCCACCCTCTGAGCTAGGAATATTTTCAGTCCTAAATGAAATTTGAGCCTAATTCCTATGAGTGATTCTGAAATGCTTAGTTAATATGGGCCCAGACCTTAACCCCACTGAGATTCTTTGGGATGCGCTGGAGAAGATTTTACGCAGTGGTTCAACAACCCCATCATCAATAAAGGTCTTGGCAATAAATTAATGTGCCTCTGGATGGAAATAAATGTTGTAACATTGCATAAATTTGCATAAGAAATTATACCACCGCCATAATCAAAGCAAAAGGCAGTCTAGTGAAATATTAGAGTGTGCAACTTTTTATGGCCATGCTGTGTGTAAGTTATAGAACTGGTACTATACATTGCACCTACCTAGATGGATCCACTATCTTGTATACCACTCCCCCTCTGGAAGCTGCACTTGGTGTTCCTGTGGCTAGGAAGTAAAGCTCACCTAAACAAGCACATTATTAACAAATTAGAGATTTAATAAAGATATAGTCTGTAATGAGTTTGGTTCTTCTTAGAAAGTGATGCAGCAATTGCTTAAGTTTCTCCCCATTCTGACTGATAAGAGAACCAGCTTTTATTGGTTTCTACACACAAACACATGCACACACTCCTACTCCTCAAGGTTACCTGCCTCATCTTCACCAAAGGATATGATGTACTTGTAATAGCTGTTTATCAGTTTTGGAAAGGCACATGTCTTATCCTTGCCCATGCATATTTCTGTGTAGGTCCAATTTCCAGTGTCTTTATTCTCCTTGAGAGACATGAGTCGTCTGGATTCAAACAGAAACAACATATGTGTTTTTCATAGGGCAGAAATGGCCATGCAGTTTTTTATTTTTTTTTTTTAATAAAAATTGACCCTGCTGATCTAGGTAAAAAAAAAAAATATATAATATATATATATATATATATATATATATATATATTGTTAATGACTGACTGATTTTATGAAGTGCTTTCAAGTCAAACAAAACTGTTTGAAAGGAAAAATCTTGATTTCTCTCTATATAATTCCCTTCTACAGTAATGCACTTATCTCAGTGTCTCAGTAGCATTTGGATGCCACCAAGGTAAAAACGTTTTTCAGTACACCGCAACTATGATTGGACTGCCTGTTTCACGCCTGAAACACTGGCCTTCAAGGAAATTGCCCAAGCATATGACCTTCTAATCTGTAGTTGCATCTGCTAAAGCGTCTAATTTCTAACTTTTTAATTCATGTATAGAAATGTAATTTTTTTTTTAAGTCTCACAGTGGAGACACATGTCAGTGGAGAAATATACACATATATTTTGAAACATTTAACTTTAGGAGAATGTTCGCTAAACACATCCCAAAGTGAGTGACTACTATACTGTAAAGTGATTATTCTTCAAATAATCCTGCTCTGCTAGATTTTATATATCTACTCACATTAGCCTACTTTATGAGAAACAATAAAGTAAACATACAGTAAATAGCAAGGCCACTGTACCCATTCATGAAATCCCCAAAGATGTAAAGTCCATTAAGATTTGGCATCTCACACCCTCTGTATATATAGCCACCAGTCACTGATCTCCCAACTGCATGTGGATAAGCAAAAATTGGTAGGATGTCATCTGTAAAAAGTAGAGCAAGTATGGAAAACAAATCAGTATAGAGCAATATACTGTACAAGCATTATACATCAGCAAGCCTATTTGTAATATAGAATGCATATTTAAATTTCCTGTTAAAAATAACAAAACAAGCAAACAAACAAACACTAGAATACTAAATCATTTGCGCACAAATATGGTGAAACAAAATTGACCAGTTTTAATTGACTTGAAGTACAAAGGCTATGATTGTGGCCTCATATCCTGGGCGTTAAACCCAGAACCCTTGATAATCTGATGCAAAAATCTGATGACAGATCTTACCTAATGAGGAGTTTGAACAAAGATTCTTGTCATAACATGAGAACCCTTCCTTTGCCCTCCATCCATAGTTGCCCCCCTTTTCAATGATATCCACTTCCTCATATTTATTCTGGCCGACATCTCCACAGAACATGCGTCCGCGTCCTTGACCCGTGATCGGGTCTCCTCTGTCAATGGAGCAGCGCCACATGTTCCTGACTCCATAGGCGTAGATCTCCGGCATTGCGCCTTTCTCCGCAATGAAGGGGTTATCAGAGGGGATACTGTAGGGGGCACCATCATCATTGTTGTCCACATCGATCCGTAGAGCTTTGCCTAGTAGAGTGGATCTGCAAAAAACATAAACAAAGGTTCAGATGGCCTGGATAGGATTCGAACTTTGATCGCTGTGGTGAAAGCACTTGCAACATGCTTACCACTGCAACAATAGGAAACATGCTGCTAATACTATTTAATGTCAAAACCCTTAACATTACCCTTGCCAACAGGGTAAAAAAAAAAAAAAAGCAAAAAAATTTTATGTCTGAGATCTGTTTTGTGTAGCCAGACGTGATACAGTTTGGATGCTGTGCAAACACCACATTACAGTACAGTAATTCAGGAGCCAAAAAAAAATTTAAGAAGAGTGGTAAGATTATAACACTAAGAGATGCATTGTGTTGGAAGGTTTTGTGTCTGTCCCAACCTCTGATAAGAATTTGAAACCCTGTTAGAAACTTGGGCACCATGGGTGTAGTTGGACGTTGTGTGAATGTGAATCAGCATAAGTGCTCCAAATATACGGTTCATATTTTGTTGGTTTGAGGTTATATTTGGTGGCACAGTGGCGCAGTGGTTTGCACTGTACTGTAGCCTCACAACTATGGAGTCAAGGGTTTGATTCCCACCTCGGGTCTGTGTGCATTGAGTTTGCATGTACTCCAAATGCATGGTGACTTTCCCTGGGGTACTCTGGTTTTTCTTCCACAGTCTAAAAGCATGCAGGTTAGGTGAATTCACATGAATTATACACCCACTAGGTTTGCGATCTACTGGAACCAGGGTATACCTCGCCTTGTGCCCTGGGATAGACTCCAGGCCCCACGTGACCCTGTCCCATGATAAGCGGTATAGAAGATGAATGAAGATGAATGAAGTTTTGATTATTCATTCAACATTTCACAACATTATTTTACTATTATAACTTTCAAAAACAATGTAGCCCTCACAATGAATGTCACGACAACATTGTTACAACTATATTACAATCGTCACCCAACATTAGGGTTCCTGCTGGGATAGGAGTCATGATAGAAGAGGTATTGGAAATGGTGGTGCACGTACACATGGAGCAAAAGAACATAAATCCTTCAATCACAAAACATTTAACATGTCATTAAATAAAATGAAACAACCTACATAGCTGTGACCGCAAAATTAAACAAAAAAGGTTTACTTCTGAGCTGAGTTTTGGTTTACTTCTGTGTGAGACTCCACTGAGTCTTCTCAAGGTTTTCCAGGTTTTCTCCCACCTCCCAAAACATGTTGGTATGTGGTTTGAAAACACTATATCCTCACTAGGTGTGAGTGCATAAATAGTGCCTGGATGGTGTGAATGAGTCTATGAATGGTTCACTGGCAACCCATCCAAAGAGTATTACTTCCACATGCCCAGTGTTGCTTGGATGCACTTAAGATTTGCCTTGCACTAGTGAAATGTGGGGATAAGTGCATTAGTGTAGCAGGGGATTATGTACAATAGAGAAATAAAGAGAGTTTTTACTCTCATAACTGCATTCTGTTATTCTGCACAAATAAAAAGTCCAAGTTTGACTTGAATATTTTTTTCCAACTGTAATGTGAAGTACTGTAGCAAGCAAAAAGAAAAAAAAAAGAAAGAAAAATATATAGAGTTTAAGGAACAAAGAAACCACTTGAATACCCCTAAGTTTGTGCACCCCTGAATTTCTAAAATAAAAAAAGCACCATTTGCTTGTAATACAGCACAGTATAACTTAATGAATTTTTTTAGTCATCCCACAGATTTTCATTAGGATTTAGCTGGGCAAAAAAAAAAACATTGCTCTTCTTCTTCTGAAGCTGTTCCTTTGTTGACTTGGATTTGTGCTTTGGGTCATTATAACACAGGATGGTGAAATATTTCTCTGCCTGTGAGTTTTGTGTAAAAATAGATTAGTTTTTGGAGCAACCTGTGAGAATGTCGTTCTTGACTAGAGTCTCAGTCCTAGCTGAAGAGAAGCAGACCCATAGCATGATACTTCCACCACAGCATACTTCACAATGGGTATGATATTCTTTGGGTGATAAGCTGTCATCTTTCCAAATGTTGCTCATGTTGGTTCCAACAAATATAACAAATATTGGCACAGGTTTTGGAGTGATGTAGGCCTACTTTGTTTTAATTCCTGTGAGAAATGCCTTCCATCTTGTCACTTTACACTTTAAGTAGATCAGACATTTAAAGAATATGAAAAATATTTTGTCACATGCAGTCAGTAACCATTACTTGCCAGATATTCTTTATACATTTTTAACCATAGGTCTCCTGACAACTCTCATAATAACATACATTTAGGGCATTCAGCAGACGACCTTATCCAGAATAACCTTTTGTCTCATTATACAGTTGAGCGATTAAGGGACTTGCTCAAGGGCTCAACAGTGGCACCTTCATGGTGCTGGGTTTGACTCCGGGACCTTCCAAACAGTAGCACAAAACCTTAGCCACTGAGCTACCCCCACCAATCCCTTATCATTATGAAAGGGTGTACATATTGCAACCAGGTTACTGATTTTCTTCATAATTTTTTGTTTGTTTGTTTTTGCTTGAATGTTGTAGGTTCCTACATGACATTAACGGCTGCAAAATATCCGACATGGTTCAACTTGGATTTATTGTTTTTACACCACAAAAGCCTACAGTTTTTATCAAAGTTTGTAGACTTTTTATATTCACTCTATATTGCAGCTGGATTCTGCCATAGGTAGTTACTGTGACTTCAGTCCCTTGTGCTGTAGGCCTTGAAGCACTTGGTGTACGCCACAATGAGACATTTAACATGTAGTCTCCATATTACCACTCTCCACTTCATCCACAGTTCTGGCCATTGACTTTATCTTGGCACCAAGGTTCAAAAGCCATAGTCTACAATGTGTGAAAATGGGAAGACCTTTTTTTTCTACGGGTAAACTGTGCTTTAGAGTGGCCCTGTGCCGCTCTCTGTAGATTCATTGGCCATTGCTAGGGAAGTCAGGCGTCCAGAGCCAACACTAATATTTTGAGGCTATGTCTATAGCTGAATGAAGCTACATTGGTGCCTAAGGGTAAATGTTTGCCAAACGCCTTGGACAGTAACTAGATGAGGTGGATTTTCCTTTCCAAATGTAAGTTATGGTTTCCTTGCTTTAAATATTTACAAATGTTTATGGATGAAATGGATCATCGGGATGATACACTATAATGTCACACTGATGATATTACGGAGTCCAACGCATAAGAAACATAAGAAAATCTGCACCATTCTGAAGCTTTCTTGGTCTTAAGACCTTTAATTAGTTTCTAAAAATAAATATCTACATGTACCCTTTCAATTCAAGGTAGATGTAACCTAAACTTAAAAGGGATCTTTCTTTCTTTTTAAATAAAAGATTAACCGTAAAAATCAATCTTTCTAAATAAATAAATAAATAAATAACCCTAATCTATGCCTGCATAAGCAGGTGGGAAGGGCAGCACCATCAGCATGGTCTGTGAATTCCGGCACTGACAATCCCTCAACTTCAAGTACACCACTTAAGTTCATTACTGGTCTCAGCTTGAGATGTCTGCAGGACTGTTTTTCTTTTTTTCTTTTTTTCCCAGAATATGGACAAACTACTCAGCTCATTTGCAGTAAATCACAGCAGTTTTGTCCGTAGTTACTAATGGTGAAGTAAATAAATAAATGGTCTTTCTTTGTCTAGCTAGATGAATAACTGACTGCTCTCTGAGCCTGCACAAAATAAAAATTCTACCATTCATGCAATATATATATATATATATATATATATATATATATATATATATATATATATATATATATATTTTGCATCCCAGTCTTTAAGCATGTGATCATCAAATTCTCTAATCATAACCAGAGGCCCTATGAATCTTTCTGATAAGCAAGTCCTGACAGAAGGTCAGACAAAAGTTCACATACTTGTTTTGGGAATTTCCAAACTTGCCAAAGGGGTCTCCTGCTTTGCCTCCATCTCCTATGAAGACATAAAGGTAGCCGTCCGAACCAAACAGAAGTTGGCCCCCATTGTGGTTTGAAGCTGGTTCCACAACTTCCAAAAGGGTCCTGTTAAAAATATTATTATAATAAATTATTAAAAAAACAATGTGATTACGCAATTTAGTTTCAATTGAAAATGTTAAACTTCCATGACATTGTAATATTTAGTTTCATTAGTTATTAAATTAAAATGAAGTAGTATATCCATTAGACATCAAAAGTATTGTTTGACTGCACTTCTAGAAATTAATTTTTCTTTTTTTTTTTAAAATAATTTACAAAACATTTGTTAATTAGTTTTCCCTTATAATCATTATAGTAATGATTATTATTATGTTCATTCTGCTAACCTTTCAGATGAATGATCTAGCATGTTCATATCAGTGTCTGACAGAAGGAACTCGCTGATCCTTATCCTCTCCTGCCTGTTCACAGAAATGGAATAATAGACATATGCCTTCTTTACTATGCTGAACCTGGGATGCAGGGCGATACAGAGAAATCCACGTTCATCCCCATTCCACGGTGATGTCAACACAATTTTGCTGAGGTTTAAGAAAGGCCTGTCAATCCTTGAGCCGTTTCGCAGGTAGGTCCATACGTATCCCAGCTGCTCAGCTATGAAGAAGCGGTGTGTGCCGTCATTCGCATGTACCATTGCCACTGGATTACGCAGGCCATTTACTACTTCTTGTAAGCAAAGCTGAAGGCAGCCTTTAGTATCAGCTTGAACATTGCCCAGGTTAGCATTCAACTCTTCGCTGTTGAGAACGTTGGGATAGCAATAATCTGGATCCTTCAGCTCCAAATAGTCACAGAATTTATCACGATCATCTTCAATGCTGGCAGTGATGCTGTTGTCTGTCAGTAGACTGAGTGTGTAGCGGCAGTGAAGCCAGTAATCAGAGCAGTAGTTCCTACAAAGACCAGGGAGCTCACGCATGGGAGTATTCGCATCCTCAGCATCATAGAGGTGAGCTGCATAAGGAGAACATTCCTACAGGACAGAATATATTCATGTTTAGTATTAAGTATGATGTTCTATTTATTATATGTAGCAACAGATGTCACTGACACAAGACAAGCTCATTTGATCCAACAGCAATGTGTTTTTAAAAATGTACCTTAAAAAGTACAGACAGTGGTGGTGAGAAGTTTTTTTTATTTATTTTTTTAATAATCAAAATCACAATTGATCTGTGCCCATTATTATTATTGTTACATAAGTGTAAAATGTAAGTTTTTTTTTGCTTTTGTTTTGAATGATGGTTTATCTAATTAAACATGTGCGAATGTGTATACTTGATAAAGCATATATGTATTTGTTTGTTTGTTTATTTTTAGTATGAAGCATAACATAATTAATTCAAATAAAAACATAAAACAAGTTTATAGTTCTTCTGGGTGTGTGGGAGTGGGTGAGAGGAGGGGGCGGGGTTTAGCCAAGTTCTCATTGCTGAGTCACACACTGTGCATGAATCTGATATCTTGCACATACTCACTCACTCACTCTTACTCATCGTCAATACCGCTTTATCCTGGGTTGCAGGGCGCCTGAAGCCTATCCCAGGAGACTTATGGCACAAGGCAGGGTATACCCTGGGCAGGGTCCCAATTCATCACAGGGCACACACATACATACACACACTCATTCACACACTATGGGCACGTTGGGGAACGCCAATCAGCCTAATCTGCAGGTCTTTGGACTGTGGGAGGAAACCGGAGAGAAACCCACCAAGCACAGGGAGATCAACAAGCTCCATGCACGCAGAGACGGGAATCGAACCTGGATCCTGGAGGTGCAAGGAGACAGTGCTAACCACTACACCACCATGCCACCGTCTTTCACATACTTCAATAGTAATAAATAAAAAAATACCTATATATTATTTGTTTCAGACATGCATGGATGTAATTTTTTTACACTTAATTTGGAAAAGACAGGTCTCCTGCCTAAATAAAATGTTAAATGAAGAGGATTGGTCAAACCGTTTGGGAGTTATAAAAGCATTGCACAACTCAGATTTTTCTATAGGAATCCATTCATTTTGTACTGCGCGATTGGTGTACTCGATGCTGATAGGACAATCTGGCCAAACAATGCCACCTTTCCTATCACCCACACACACACACACACACACATACACACACACACACACACACACACACACACACACACACACACACACACACACACACACACACACACGGGCATAAATATCCTGTTTTCACCGTTTTGCCCAGGACAATCCATGCACCCATCTGCCCCATTAACAATTTCTTCAGGAATTGTCTCCATTCTACCTTTCATCTCTTAGTTAAAACATTGTTTCCTCCCCCTCTCTCTCATACTCTTACTCCCCCTCTCTCTCTTTCTCAGAACTTCTTCCTTAAACGTGCTGCTCTGCACGTTCGTCTTTGTTGAGTTCCCAGAATGCAGTTCACTACTGGGGATGGACACTTAGGATATAAATACAGCAGCTCATGTCCAAGCTCTTATTACCTTTCCGCCACAACTCCACACCCATCACTGGGTCGGCCTCAACAACAATGTCTTACATCTCAACCCAAGCAAATTATCCCAAATGGCTATAATGGCTTCACAACTATAAAACTAAAATAAAGTCACTGTGATTTACTCCTTCAAAAGCTGACAGAATTTGAGAATTTTATACATTTCCAAGGTATAAATGTGGCATTTTTTGATAAGAATTTAAATAGCAGCCCATTTTTTTGAGTTATTTATGGTAAACGGAAATGTCTGGTACATGTTAAACCACACTTGCAATGGATTATGTAACGTCTCTGCCATAGTATATTTGGGAGAAATCCTTGCTGGGAAAACTAGAGTTGACGTCCTGCTTTACCTCAGTCCTAAACCTGACAGTGTTTGACTATGTGTGGAACATCTAAAGGTATTCATTTAAACTATATACAATTATCTATTTAGAATTTTACCAAAACTTTGTCATGCTTTCCTGGCCTCCATTTCCTCTTCTAAATATATGGATTTGTAAATATATTGTTTTGCAACTCTTTAATTCACTTCACAGTGAATTACTAAAACCAGCAGGCCATCTCAGTCTTCAACAATCTTTTCTTTAATGTTCTTCATCTTCATACAGCCTTCTGCAAACCAGCTCACTCTTTTCATCTATGTGTTTACATTTCATTGACATTCAATAATTAGGAAGCTCTGGAGGTGATTGGGGTTTCAGCTCTGTTTAACTCTACTGGGTTTTTGTTCAGATTGAAAACAGGTGATCCCCCAGGCCCAAATTCACAGCCGGCACATTTGGCGCATTCCATTAGGCCTTTAAAACCAAAAAGCCACTTTCTATATGATGAATTGGCAGGAATCCGTCTGCCACTATGTTGTGGGTATAACCAAGTTCTGGATTGTTTTCTAACAACCTGAAATATTAGGACATTTTGATTTTAAAATGTCATTTGTAGTCCATGATCTTCTATGTAAATTAATCATTTTAAATAGCGTTAGTTTATACTCAAGGCCTTAAATTAGGCACTGAAGTGCTGCTCAAGTCCGCAATATGTGTCCTGACTAAAAGGATACAGTACAATACAAAAGTCGTGAGCCACTCCTCATTTCTTCACATTAAAAAAGAATTATGCATTTTTAAAAGATGTATAAATTATGTATATACTATATATATTAAATTAAAGAAATGGGAACAAATGTTTTACTGCAACCTGCTGCAGAGTGCCATTTCTCCTCTCATCACTCAGCATTCAGCATCACCAGTATACTAATCACCAGCCCGACCATCTGTCATAATCTAATTGAATAATTCATAAGAGTAATTAATACATTAATTTCTTAATTAAACAAAACTAAATACAACAATAATAATAATAATAATAATAATAATAATAATAATAATAATAAATCCCTCCAAAACTGATCAGGTACAAGGAGCCAAAAAGTAATTCAGGAAACCTGGAGAGGTCTTATTCCCAAGAAATAAGATTTTCATTCCAATCCTTTTGTTTTCCATAATGCTTTTCTTTTCATAAGACATTTTTCAGTCAATCCAATCTGATTGATCTTTCTTTTCCCATCCTGCATTGTATATATCCTGCAGAATATATATATATATATATATATATATATATATATATATATTTTTTGCAGTGCTTCCCCAATTATTCTATGTTTAAAGGACACCTGTTATGCAAATACACCTTTTTATGTTTTTAAGTTTTTATAGACATTCAAATGGGTCTTCTGTCATTTTTCCATTTTTCCATGTATTGGCTATGGCATAAACAAGTCAAATTAAAAGTGTTTCCCCGATTATGATCTTGCTCAGATGTGCTGTTCTCAGCAGTACCTGATTTACATAGACACCGAAATATCACAAGTGCGAAAGGAGTGAACTAAAGGGAGTTTGAGGGATGAAAAAAAAAGCCTTATCTGAGGGATATTTTAACTGGAGACTTACCACGTGCACTTTGGGGAGCTTTGAGACATATTTGTTAAATAAATAGTCAAATATGGAGGCTTTAACATAGTGACAGCTAGTTACGCTTGTTGTAGCAATTTTTTGGCTAGTAAATAAATTTCCAAAGTGGATGGTGGACTACATTATTTATTTCAATCTTTTTTTTTTTTTTATGATCAATCCTTTTTTTAATATAGTTTCAGGGGATTTTCCCCCACATTTCTGAAGCGCACCACAAATGATTTGAGGATCGCATATCAGATAAGGAATCTGTTATAATTATATAAATTCCTAATGCAATCCTCCTGTTTCTCATTTTAATACTAATCCTGTGGCTGAACTTCTTAGTGACCATAAATTCTGCATGGGTGTCACATCGCTAATCTCAGACTGTCTTCATCTTCATATTATTATTATTATTATTTTTTTTTTTCATTTCTATGTGCTCAACCTAACCTATGCCTACTTAATATCCCTAGGCAATCTCTGAGAATATGAGAGATGCTATTCAAGATTTGAAAGGAAGTTGATGTTTTGGTTCCCAGCAGGTCTCCACTGCCACACAAGCAGCTCCCTGTGGCTGAGATAAATGTCCCAACAAAGGCTGTCATTGAGCAAAGCTTCCTCTTTAAGTGGTCAAGGGAATGAAACCTTTCCTCAGTCAACCACACTATCTATGGAGTATTAGCGTGGTAAAATAAAGCACCATTATTGAAATGGCTTGAATCCATGAGGTGATTCTGATGGCTTGCAGAATTTTTTTTTTCTCATCTGCTAAAGGCATATAAGGTCAGACTTGGTTTTGCATAATGATATGTTTCCATGCTATTCTAAATCTACAGTACATACATTTATTTGCCCATCATGAGATAAAGATGGCTGTAATCTACCATGCACACTTTTAGGTTTAGACAATGTCCTTGTGAAACGTGGTTAAGTTTATCTTGCTGCATTCAGGTCTTAAGAGATGTTCCCAGTTGTTATCACTTTCTGTCACCACGACCTCTATCTGCAAGAAGTATTTGGCGCAAAAGAAGTATGAGATTGTGAAATAGTAACTGCTGTGTAAAAAAGATGAGATGAATGACAACTTTTAAAATTTACAAGGAAAACTACAAATTCATTCATTCTCAAGCGTAAAACCTTCCATTCATTCAGAATGCACAAGGCTCAACTGGAACTAAGTGACGTAAGGGCTGCACTGCAAACATCACTTCATGAGAGACATTATTTGAAATATTTGAGTTTCATCAAAACCTGATTTTAGATCCTATTTTCGAGCAAAAATATCTGTAAGTGTTACCCATCTTTTTTTTGTTAATTTTTCCGGTGAACAATCTATGGGTTTCGACACACTATGATGACAGGCCTGGCAGGCACAAATTTGGGTCTTACCTGACACAGGATGTTGCGGATGTACTTCCCGCAGACCAGGAACCCAGAGTGATCAAAGTAGTCCATAATTTGGTCGAATTTTTGTGAAATCCGTTTGTCTTGCTCCAAATCGCAGCAGCCAAACTTAGAATACTCTTTGCAGAAGCGCAGCGGCTCCTGAGGTTGGAAAGGAGGCTTGAAGTCGAGGCACTGCGGGTGGGCATCTGCATGCAAGAAGCACATGAGGAGCCAAAGCAGAAGGTGGAGAAGCCCAGCTCTCCAGAGTCTTACTAAACTCATGGCAGTGAAGGAAACAGGAGCAGGAGTCCCAGCCAGCAGAGGTACGAATTATAAGGAATGTATTTTTTGTGTGTGTTTTGCTCCAGCTGCTCGATTTTTAGTGGGCTAACTTGGATGCCTGTCAGCGCTCGTACACGTTTACACACACTTTCATTTTACATGTGCTCTGCTGGAGACAGAATGAACAGATTGAAGTCACACAAGGCTGTCTCATTCAACAGTCTGAGCTCCAGCCACATGTACACACACACACACACACACACACACACACACACACACACACACACACACACACACACACACACACACACACACACAGCTCCTCCACTCCCTCCTCTCCCCATGTCTCCTCCTCTAACTCCCTCCTTCTTACTCTTTCTCGATTTTCTCAAGCGAAGGCATTCCTACCCTTTGAGGCTGGCCTCTACTCACGCTTCCCCAAATTTGTTGAACCTCCTTCCAATGGGGATTTATTGATACACCCTAGCTATGATGCAATTTGATTAACAGTACTGGCTTCATGGTTCCATGCAATTCTTATAAAATGTAAACAAAGAAAAAATATGACTGTTTTTTTTTTTTATTCTAAATCATAAACAGTGCAAAAGTCAATTTAAGTAATTTAAAAAAAATAAAAGTTCAAATTAACAGATGATTAATATTATAATCAACATTTACTACAGGTCCATCATATTTTAGTAAATACATAAAGACACATAAAGATGTCTGTAGCAGTGCCAGAAGCATAATTTTAACCGGAAGAGCTTCAAAATCAGCTAAAATGGCTGAGCCAGAAGTTTTTTTTTTTTTTTTTTTTTTTTTGTGCCACAGCAGTGCTGAAAACCTACCAAAAAGCAATTTTTAATATAGTTGTGTAATCATATAATGTATTAAGTATCTGTCATTATGGTCTGGAGCAGTGGTACCCAACTGGAGGCCCCCTGCCCTATACATTGTTGTGTTTTCCCTCCAGAGTTGGGAACCACTGATTAAAAGCTATAAAGCATAGCGTGCAGTCTATACATTGTTATTTTTAATTGTTATGGGTTGTGCAAATGCAGACCTCTGGTCAAACATTAAATGTGCATTATATGCATAATTAATAAAATGCTGATTCACATGATTTTTCTCTTCTCTTCCCTTCCAAGCCACACATGGCACTCCTGAGCTGCCCTCCTGAGCTGCCAGTTATCCAGACCCCCTCTGCCCTCCGGACATGTCTGACTCATCTTGGTGCCCTGCTTTTGTCTGGAAATCTCGTCGCATGCAGGCCATATGTGATTAGCGAGGAATGCTTGTGGTTCCACTTTACCGTGAAGATGGTCTTAGACTTGACTCATGCAGAAAGCTGTTCTCTGATTACTTTTGTAGTAATTTTAGTCGCTCAATAGTTCAGGACTAAAAATTATGAAACATTGTTGTACCTGAGCCTCCAATAGTGAAAGTATTACCTGTTATATTGAACTTCTAGCCTACTAACACACAGTATGACTGCAGATCAATTCCTGCTATTTGATATCACACAAATGAGAATTGGCTCCCTGTTAAGGCTGGTTCCACTGGTCTGGTTTCTTCCTATTTCAATCTCGGAGATTTTCCTTCCCACCATCACCCTCAGCTTGTTCATCAGGGACATTTGGATTTATAGATATTTTCTCACATATTTCATACTCATTTCCATATATATACTTTTTTGCTTTGTGACAATTAAGATTGTCATAAGCAACATCACACTGCTGTGCCATGATGCATTATTACCTCCATCTTCATATTATTTTTTCATCTTTGACTCAATGTATAATATACTGTATACAGCATTATACACCATGTCGTCAAGGTTCGAGTACTTCTAGAACAAAATGGAAATTCAATTCAATTCATATCAAAAGATTTATTTCACACCAATCAGCTACAATGTTAAATCCATTCTTGCGCCACCAGGCCAGTTCTGGCCCATTGGGGCATAACACTACAAGACCTACAGTATGGGTGTGCAATGGATCCTTTGGGGGCTGTTGGTTGCTGGGATGTTGGTTGCAGGCCTTCATCTATTTGACTTTTTTGCCCATCGCATCTCATGTGTTCTTGATTGGAGGCTGGTTTGGCAGTCTTAGGTTCTTCGTCTGCTGTGCCCTATCCATAGTGGGCTTTGGTATACCGGGTTTTCTGGTGACTTTGATTTGTGGCCAGCATTGCCTTTTTTCAGTGATTTGTGCTGCATTGGCTTTTCCGTAAGATCGGATTGTATGGGCCGGCCTTTGGTTCCAGCAGGCATGGTTGAGCTTTGGGTACGTATGATCCTGTCAAAAATTTGCTGCTGTATAATTGGGGATCAACATTGTTCATGCCACCTGTCATTGGTTATAATGTTATGGCTGATTGGTGTATTAAGTTTAACAGATGTTTTTGTGGTCAAATAATGGTGTATGTAAAAGTAGTAATAACGAAACTATTAAAATGATAGTACTTTGAAAGTTTGTATTTGAATGTGATAACAGTTACAAATCAGTTGCACGAAAATTATCACCAATGGAGTGGTATGAGTTAAATCTATTGAATAATTAAAGTAACTGTCACATGTAACTTACAAAATTACTAGTCACATTCTTTAGGATCAGCTAGGATACAGTGCCCCTAGATGAGATAGGAATAAGGGCCTTGCTCAAGGGCTCAACAGGGGCAGTTTGGTAAAGCTAGGACTTGAACCACCAAGCTTCTGATCCGTAACCCTGATCCTTATCCATTTGAGCCACAACAGTTCTGATTATGTGTTATTGTTACCACCACAAAGTTAATTATTTCATAGGAACAACCCATTTTAAAAGGTTTTATTCCTTCTATACTACAGCTATTTGCTAAAGCCAACAATTGTATATTTGTAAAAGAATGATATTCTTTCACATTTAATTTTCACACAATTTTCCCATTTATTGTTTCATTTAATGTTGTAGATCAAATAAGAAAGAGGTTAGTATCTATTATCACTTACTGTACATTATAGCAGCAATTTCTTTTTCTTTGGAGGAACTTACTTGACAGAATTGGCGAAGTTAGTAATCCCTGCGCCAAAACTGAATCATGTACATCTGCAAATTAATCTAGAGCCTTAAGATGTTTGCTTTTTTAGTATTTCTAAAAACCTGATAAAATCAGTTGCATACCTCAAGAAAAAAGGTTCGGCAGCTCATATAAAGTTCAGGTGTCTTGCTAGAAACCGTTATTGCACTCCTTTTAGTTTATTTGCACTCATTTCTAAATTCTGCACTATATTGTGCCATCGGTATGCAGTTAAAGGAGCGAGATAGTTTGGGATTTGCTTCATGTGGTGTCAGAATTACTAGATCACGCTGTAAGGCATAGTCTAGTCACTTTAAAACAACAAAAAGCTGGCTAATGTTAAAACAAGCTTTATGGTGTACTGTTAAGACAACTTGGTTGTTTGTTGTTGCTGAATTTAGTTAGCTTACAGCTGTTGGGTTTCATGGTTTCATTGCTGTCCTCATTGAATCTGTCTGAGACAATAATAGTTATTACCAGGAATCCGCTTCATGTGGAAGATTCCTAAATCAAGCTTTGATGGTGTGGTCAAACACAGTCACAACTTGTGGGCAAGACATTGTCTGTAGTTGCTGTCGAGTCGCTGAATACATCTATGTTACCACTTACAGTAACTACTCAGAATAAATGCTTAAAATAATCTAAAATAGGTAACTATTTCTAAAGTAATAATAGATATATTATTGGCAGTACCTTTTCACCCATATGTGCTTTTCGAACATCCCATAAAATATAAGGTGCCCCATTGCTGTTATATAAGGACTGTACCGAAAGTAATGCAAAAATGGGCATATCTTCTATTTGTCCAAATTGTACATGTTGGAAGTATAACTCTTGCTCTACACAAAGGTCCGACTCAACATGGACTTTATCACAATATAGCATTTGTGCCACAACTGAGCACAACTCACAAATCCTCTTTGAAAACCCCCTATCTCACAGTTGACGATCTTCCACTGCATGATTTGTCTTCATCCATTTGTGCACATTGCTCTTGTCAATGGTGTTATTTCTATAAACATCCTGTAGTGCAGGGAGAGGCCAACAGCTGCAACAAAGACTTTTAAAAAGGATTTGATAGGTATGTTTAACAATGTTAAAAAAAAAAAAAATTGGGGGGGGGGGGGGGGCTGCATGTACATACAGTATGTGATGATTAAGTGCCCTTAAACATTTGGTCATATTGTGCATTTGGAGAACAAAACAGATAGAGATACAGATAGTTCAGCTGGTTCTGTGAGATGGTTTTTATTGCTCTTCGGGGTTTAACAGGTTTAACTATCGTTTAACTGTTTTCTGAAAGGGAATTTTTTTGTTGTAAGGTTTTTTTGTTTTTATAAACGTATGCAAATTTTTAATTTTCAAATAGCTCCATGAAATCCTTAATCACAAACATTTTAAATGTTGCCAGTTTAGATTCTGTTACCTTTTTATGCTTGTAGCTATATGCCAAAAGTATTTGTTCACCTGGCTTCACACATGCATATGAACTTCAGTACATCCAATTCTTAATACATAGAGTTTAATGCTTCAGCATACCAAGACATTTTAGACAATTTCATGGTCCCAACTTAGTGGGAACAATTTGGGGATGCCCTCTTTCTATTTCGACATGACTGCGCACCAGTGCATAAAGCAAGGTCCATAAGACATGGATATTCGAGTTTGGTGTGGAAGAACTTGATCTAACATCTGTAAACTAAATGCTTGTAGCCATAATAAATAACTTTTAATATCCTTGACATTTTGCATTGTTTCTCTGTCATCCTCTTCATTCCTAGAGTGTCAGGAGTTTTTCCTAACACTGTGTCACCTAGAAAAGGACAGTTTCCCTTTTGGTTATGGTTCCTTTCAAAGTTTCAATTTCCTGACTCCTGAATTTCTGTAAACAGTTTCTGCTGTTAAAGGGTGCTATAAAGCTGAAACTGAACTGAATTTAACAGCTGCTTTTATTCATAGGGACTTGCTGCTGTGCTGATCACTAGCTGAAGCTGATGAGCTACTGTACCCACCCGCAATAGTATAATTACTGTAACTTTTACTCAAATGTGCCACTAAATGAGCTGGAACTATTGGTCAAAAAAAAAAAAAGTTGAAATCTCATTGTGTTGTGCTTTTTATAGCCTTGTGGAGCGAAGAGATTGTTCTGGGTAATTTGTGGGAGGAAATACAGTAAACCTAGTGACTCACTAGTCCACCATGTGCAGACTTCCTTGAGAACTTGGTCTTACGGGTGATTTAATGGCACAAGCTTATGGTTCTTTAATCTGCTTCAGTTTGTGAGCTGAAAATAAATAGCAGATTCTGGCATGAGCTTAAACAAAACCTGTTAAGAAGGAGATCTTTACTGATAAGAATGCTTGAAATATTGCCAGTTGGAAGACTATTAAAAGCTTGAATTATGTCATGGTATTTAGTCTCCTTGGCTGTTTTCCTGTTACTTTTGTCATGCTACAGACAACTGAGTAATTTTACGATTTTGTACAAAATGACAAACATTAATCAGCCAGTCATTTATCTGACTCCAAAGAGACAGCAGCGTTCTAGGTGACTCAGAAGATAAGCATGAGTCTGGCCTTGCTGTTATCACTCATGTTGGGGGTTGGATCACTGAAAGTTGTCCTTACATGGCAAGAATAAAGAGTCATGGCATATGTTTGGATGGAATGTTTGCCACAACAGTAAGAACAATTTTTTTTGTACTTTTTAAGAATTATAAAGCAATTGTCTTAATAAAGTGTTAATACAAAAACAGACAGGAGTGCTTACATACTCTATATGTACAGTATACAGCACAATTGTACAGCACTGTTTATTGGCATGTGAACTACAGAAATACCATTACAAAGTACAAAACTGTAATATGCGTAACATCATGGGAATTTTAAAGGATATCATTTTTTTTTTAATCATATGTGAGGGTGAGTCAAAAATGATCTGCACTCTGATTATATTAAAACTCCTGTTGGTGGCACTGTCTTATGAACTCTTTCCGTTCAAGGTTGCTGTCTCCCTAGTCACTGTTAATATGTTATATCATTTCATTTGTGAAAATGGATGCCCCACTTGTGATATGCACGAAAAAAGAGCAGGTTGCAATGTTTTTTTGTGTGTGTACCTGGTGCCAAAACAACTCAAGGAAGAGCATAAACAGAAGCATTTGGATATCTGCTAACAAAATTCTGATTGATACTCTAAGGAATGTAAAGGTTTCTTAAAGAGAATCATTACTGCATTCATCACCATTAGTCTGAGAGAAAATGCTCAAATCTTTCTGCAATTCTCAAGGGCCAGTACTGAAACATTATCAGGAAAAGGTTCAACAATTAACAGTGCTTCTTATAGTGAGATGTTTATTAAAGAGCTGAAGCCTAAACATCAGATTAAACGCCAAGGGCATTGTGTTCTTGCATGAGGTTGCATGTCCACCCACTTATCTGCAAAAACTTTGTTTTCGAGGTGGTAAAGAGTCCTCCCTATAATCCTGATCTTACTTCATCGGACTTTTACCTGTTTGGTTCTCTGAAAGGATGAAGATTTACTTCTGATAAAGTGAAGACAGCGTTGCATTTGTGGGTCACAGCTGAAAACCCTTCCCTTTTAATGAGGGAATACTTAAGCTTGATGGACAAAGTGCATTGAGAAGCAATGGGATGAATGGGTTTTGAAAAAATAAATGAAAAATTCATTTTTTTTTTTTTTAAGTTAATTGAAACAAATTCTACATCCAGAGTGCTGATAATTTTTGACTCACCTTCGTATTTTGAGATGCTACCCCACCCCAAGTAATCTTTAGTCCTGTAACTTTAAGGAATAAACTATGCAAATATCATAGTTCATAAAATCTGCATTAATACATTAACACTGAAATATTATATTAATCTGTTTCTATAGTAACAGGTAAGTTACAGATAATCCATGACATAAAATGTAACAATAAACCATTCATGTGAATAATGTGGTTCTTTAATTAGTGATAAAAAATCGAATCTAAAAACATCTAAAAAAAAAAAAAAAGCTAAATAAAAATAATTTATAATTTGCTGTGGTATAATAAATGTACACTTTATCTTATTAAGGGAAAAGGCATGATACCATGAAGTCATTGATTATCTATTTTATATACAACAGAATGTTTTAATACTTAAACATTTAAGACAATTCTTTATACAAAGAATATGAATTTGTGACTTTTGTGGAAACTTTACATAATTCATAATTTCAATATAAAGTATGGTATTAATTAAAAGGAATGTAAAGGCAGTGTGCACAGAAGTGTGTAAACCACAAAAATAAATTAATACATGCATTAGGACATAAACACTGACTGGAGTTAATTAATTTGTGGTCTCTTACCAGCTGCATTTGTTATAATATTTCATCCCTTAGTTAAACATGCATGCTGATATTTTTTATACAAATATATGGTTGCCACATTGGAACTACTGTACAAGTTGTTAAAGAATGTGCATAGCGACAAAGTAAGATTTCATATAGTCATGAATGAATAACTACTGACAACATAATGCATATTTAATACAATGTGCTCTACTTTGACTCTCCCAACACAACTTAAGACATTCAAGGAAGACAAAAAAATAAATAAATAAAATAAAATTAATCTAGGCAGTATTTACTGCATTTTCTTAGTATTTAACCAGGGAACAATCACAAATATATACAAAACGTCAGGACCACACATCACAAACATTACTGCAATCAACTGTGTATTATAAACAAGGCCTAAGAAAGAATAGGAAGCATCTTTGCAAGCCATATGTAGTTCTGGAATTGAAAAAGTAGCACATGGGAGATGACGTATACAGCCTTTATAAATATTGAGCCCAAATAAATACCACTTAAAGGGTAGATCAGGTCAGGCGCTCACCACTGAATTTCTTTTGCACGTACATTTCTACCATGAAAACCACACAATAAAATGAAATTAAATAAAATAAAATAAATTATAAATAAAGTAATAAAATAAATTATGCTCTACTTTGTCATTCAAATCTTTTATTTCTGGCCTGCTGGAAATTAAAATCTAAATACCTGTATCGTCAAATCTTGCAGCTCCAGTGCTAAAGTTTTTTTGCACAAATGTGTTGGTGCTATTTGAATCCAGATCTTCTAGAATCCTGTTTTATAATGATAACCCACACCCAGTAACCGAAGCATAACTGCAGAGATCTATTATAGACATCAGCCTATAAATAAATAAATAAATAATAAATAAAGTCAGCCTGCAATCAAGAATTCTCTCTCTTTTTTTTTTACTTCCCTCATGAGTGAATATTTTATATAAAGAAATAGTATCTGCAGGTAAACTCTTGATAGTTTCAGAATTCTTTGCACCATCAACTCCCTGGGAACCTTCTTGTCCTGATATCCAACCTCTATCTGAAAGACAAGAGTGATAGAAGGCACACTGCATATTAACTGCCCTCACACACACACACACACACACACACACACACACACACACACACACACACACACACACACACACACACACACACACACACACACCTTCAAGACTTGCATGCACAAGGTTTGCAAAATATTTAAGATTTTTTAAAGGTTAAACAAAATCCTTCTACCTAGTCTCATATGTTCCATATAATTTATAATTGTTTCAGTATAATTGTATTTTAAACGAATGCAACAACAAGATTGTGAAAAGCTGTTTTTTTTATGCAAATAGACAATTTGAAGGGAAGTCAATTTTATCACTCAATTATATAATTGCCTGAATTACAGATATCAAGTTTGACAGTAATTAAAAACATTGAGTACTGTTAACTTAAATAATTGCAATTAGTTCAAATTAATAGACCTTTTTGAGTATTCAGAACATTTTGCCATTTACAGTATGAGTTTGTAGAAATTACACTTTTCAAGTTAGCTGAATAAATTTTATATTTTATGGTATCGTACATACTTAAGTATCAATAACTTGAGTAAAACTTCCACCAATGTAAAATCTATAGAGCACTTGTGGTGCAGTGGTAAGTGTTTCGACTGTGAAGCCGAATGCTTGGGTTCGATTCCCGGGCTGGATGGCCTGCAAAAATTTTTTGGATTTGCACAAGTTTAACAAATTCAAAAATTCATAATTCTGTTTACTTAAAATTGGAAACATCATTACTTTAAAAAAATTTTATGTAACTGATTACCTCAAATATTTTGAGTTTTGCCAACTTAATCGGGTTTACAGTATATGTTAAATTAACCTTAAATACTGTATGACCAGACATATGTTTTCGATGTTTTAACACTTTTGTCATTTAAATTGGTGCACATTGTTTGCACATAATCTAAGAGAAGTGGCTGAAAGGTGGGCAAAAGTTAAAAAAGATAGTATTTTATGTCACAGTAGAATCCTTCCAAACTTCATTCATTCATCCTCAGTAAAAGCTTTATCCTCTTCAACTTGGATCTAGAGCCTATAACAGCACGAGGCAGAAATATAATCTGAATGTAATAGTAGTTCATCAAAAGACACCATGCACACGAGCGTCGGTCACTTGTTTACAGCTAGAGGTCACTTACTATAGCCAGTCTGCATGCCATCTATGTTTTTAGTGACATCAAAATGTTTTTTTTTTTTTTTTTTTTTTTTTAACATTCCAACCAATCAGGTTGCAAGTTGCGGTTAAAAATATAAAACTTGAAGGAAGGAATGTATGAAAAACATTTGTCTTGTTACTGTGCAACATGTTGAATTCCCAACATTCAACTGCCAACATTCCGACAACTTGCCTACTTTTGGGACACCAGTACACAAAGTGACATCCTAATTTAACCGCGTCTGCGTGCAGTCAAGTCACACAAGCAGCTCCTCTTCTTTTGAGGAAACTGGAGCGAAAGTAAACAACTTCCTTCTCATTTTGAGACTTTTGAGACGAAATCTATTTCATCATTATTTCTTGCCCTACTTAATAAATCTAATCTACAGTACGTTGATTGGGAATCTAATCAGTGACTAGTGTCATGTGAGCTTCTTTTACAGGTTTCTTTTATTTACTTTGCTGGAAAAAAAAAAGCACCATAACCTCTAACAAAGCTAAAGAAGAGGAAGCTAGGGTGAAAATCTTACCTGCAAGGTCAGATGACAGTCTTGTTCTAAACTTCGTTCTGTGCATGGACTCGATTATGTGCTTGCAGCACTTTAAGGCACATTTTGTAGTATCAGTGTGTCAGTGATGTACACCCGTGCCTCCATTGACTCTGGATTCAAGTACACAGCCAGACTGCAGCATGGCATTGCGCTTCGATATGCTGCTTTGACCCAATGATGGCAAGAAACATAACAGAACCTGTCTGCTGTTCCATTGTGGATCATGCGGAAGAGGGGTCCATGTGTATTATGATAAATAAGCATGTGCAAACCTTTAGAGTATAATTACCAGTGGACCAACCAAATTTTCTTTATTTGAAAGAAAGAAAACAACCCATTAAAAAGAGGATAAATGAATACAGAATAACTACTGGTTAGATTAGATCCTCCTACTTTGACACAGAGCAGATGGCAGCACAAGCTTTGTTCATGTCTGCTTTGAACACTGGTGCAAATAGGGAATAAAACTCCTATGTTTTTGGTCAAATTAGCTTGATTGATCTGTGATTTCAGAAAAATATGACTTTATATGAATTAATTAAGCTGGGAATTTCTCAGGTGGTTTGGTGCATACGAGGGGCGTAAAACCAGGACTTTTCTCATGAAAATTGACATGAACAAAGTCATAAGACCGATTGACATTTACAGAAGACTTTAAGCATGGTACAGTGATGAGACACTTACCAGCAGTGAAACATCTGAATGGTTAGTGATGATTCCTGGCGTGGTGGCTCAGAGCCCACTGCAGTCATTCTCATCAACATTCAGCAAGTGTAACGCCCGGTTATTAAAAATCAACAGATACTTGTCTCAAGCTTGCAAAAGAGCTGCATCTGTCCGTGTGAACTATACACACAATCATTCACCAACACCACTTGATCATTATAGGAACTTGGCTTGGAGTTATTGCCGCATCCCCCGTACAGTCCTGGCCTCGCTCCAAACCATTTCCATCCACATGGCGTAGTGAGAAAACTTTCTACCTTGATGGTATTGAAATACTAGTGAAATACTGGAATGAGTGCATTAGTGAAGCAAGGGATTATATAGAGAAATAAAGCTAGTGTTTACTCTAACTGTAGTCTGCTATTTTGCACAATCAAAATCCTGGTTTGACTTGAACTGCACTTGTATAACATTAACAATATATTTATAAACAATATAATTATTAACTTGTATTAATAATTTTGAATTTCATGTTCATTTATCCCCCCCCCCCCAAAAAAAAATTCTGTGAGGAGAGGTTTGCATTTTTTGAAGGTGGTCTCCAGTGACCGAGGTAAAGCTGTAACTTTAGGTCAGAGGGCTTCGCTGTTTGTCTCTAACATGAGCTGCATTTTCGTTTTATTAATGTCAGGAAATACAGTGAAAAAAGAAGCTGGTATGTTCTGCAGTGTTACATCAGGAATAAGGGCTGTGAGTGCTTTCACTTAAAACCAGCTGACCTTGTATAACTGTACAGCGTCTTTGAACAAGCAACATCTGTCACCAATTTATCACACTCTCATACACACACAGGCTGTTTGAGATTTGGCTTATTAGGACTAAGGTCCTATAGAAATAATTCCTAATCTATTGATCTGGGTGGCTGAAGACTTTCCTGCTAGAAACCTTTAACATTTACACATATTTCTGTGACTACACAATTAATAGATTATCTTCATTACCAGCAGCAATAGAAAACTTGCAGGACCTTAATTTATTCTAATATATAGTTTACATGAATATAGCTTTTGATCTGGATAAGGCCATTATTTCCCAAAGACCTTAGAAAAGAATGAAAGTTGTATTCTGCAGCTCTATTTGGGTCTAATGAGTGAGAAAAAGAGGGAGCCAGGCTGTGTCCTTGCACATTACAGAGGCTAAAAGGCACAGACACACACCACTGCCACGACCACAATATTGCAGACGGTTGCAATGATGGCCACCCACAACCAGATGGCGTCGCTGGAGAATTTGCCCTCGTCCTCCTGCTCAGCAGGCCGGGAAAAGCTGGCATTCATGTTAGAGACAGAAGTCTGGAGGGACGTATTGCCATTCAGTGGGGAATCCATAAAGGGGACTGGATAATGCTAAAGAGAAAGAATGTGATAATCACATAAAAGCAAAACAATTTCCAAATCAATTTTGCCCCATTGTGAAGCTTAACATTTTTTAACATAGTAATTTCTATATGCAGAATTGAAAAATAATGTAACTGTTTAGTTAGGTATCAAATATCATCCTCAGGTACTGTAATCAGAACAATTATTAATTGTGTTAATTAATAGTGGCTTGAAATAAAAATAAAATAATCAAGAAGCAGCAACTGGTGGCCAACAATTCAAAATACAGTATTAACGCTTGAAACATTTCTGTCGATTATATATATATATTTTTTTTTAATCATCTAAAATTATTTTTAAACTACCGAATCTGATAATTGTACAGAAACAGGACAGAAAATAGTACCATGTTGCTAGGCATACGGAAAACTTCTCACTGATAGAGCTTGAATACATTCAGCTAAAGCAGTATCATCATTCATAATAAAATCATTATGATAATAATTCCAACATCCTTCAACCTGATGATAAGGACTTTGAAAGTCAGCCATTAGACAGGTTCCAGACCGGAAAACCTAACTTGGTTTACGCCTCATGTATTCCCATTCATCATGCAAATGTCTAATAGCTCCCATTTAAGCCTCACATATGGTAACACCAGCTTGCTAAAACAGGTGCGCTTTGAGTAGCGTGGTCCGATTCTCTTCCCTGCTGCTCTCTACATCATCACCTCTGCCTTTGCCATTGTGACAGGCTTCATTCATCACACATAGACACACTCATCACTCTCACAGCACTGACAGCAACAACTGTAAAGGACACAAAAGGACTCTTATGAGGTCTTGTTAACAGGACAGCAGATGTTTTGTTGAATGTACAGTAAGTAGATACCAAAGGTTTCATAATCATCTCCATCTGAGAAAAAATGTGAGTTTCTTTTATTTTAACTTAATGTGGCTGAAATATGCTCTTTCATTCTGTCTACAATTAAAGTTCAGTTAACTAGGGATTTAGATTATTACAAAAACTGTCCAGAAACAAAGAATAATATATTAACAAAAAACAAAATTAAAGGAAAACTTTCCCACAGACAATAATACTCAAACTAATGAAAACTAGTACATAAAAGTGTACCAGAACAAAGAAGTCAATATATACAGTACAATAACAGCTATTAAAAAAAGGTATACACCAACTTTAATGGAGAGTCAGGAATGACCCCTAGAGGGTGCCATTCCATGTTTATTTTGTTTTTGGACTCCATGTCCCCAGAGTGCACCTCAGTCAGGTGATGGGAGCAATCACCTGAATCGAGGTTGCAAATTAGTTTGGCTATAAGAAGATAGGTTTTGAGTTAGTCTGGGTGTTGCATCTGTTTTGGTTGAGCTCTGTTCTGTTTTGGTAAAAGCTGTTTTGTTGAAAAGCTGTTTTGTTTCGTCATAGATTCATGCTTAGTTTGTTCTTTTTTGGAGTTTGTGTTTGGCTATGTTGGTTTTCTTTATATTATTAAACATAATATAAAGACTTAACCTCTTCGCTTACTTCGCAAACACCCCACAATCATGACAGAATGCAATCCCTTGGGGAGGGGGCGTGCTGTGACTGTGGTGCCGTGGCAAGCGGACCTCGTGGGCAGTAGGCTCGCCATAACATCAAGGAGCGCACGAGACCAAGTGGAGCGTGATCCCTGTGCCCTGGAGAAAGACTGGAGGAGGTGAGCGAGCAGCACAGCCGAGCCAGGAAGGCTCTCAGCTCGCGATACAATGCATGCCTTTTAAGTAGGATGGAGCTCTGGGTAACGTGGCTCCTCCGCACCATCCATAAGGTACGGGCCAGGAGGTCTATGCATGGCTGTGACCAGGGTGAGGAGAAACTATGGACAACCTGGCAGGGAAGAGCAGAAAGCGAGGAGTATCAATGGTGGAGGTTCTCTCTGCAAAAGCGAGCAAGTGAAATCATCAGAGAGCTTAGCGTGTGCCGTGCTGCTAAGGATGTTAAACACATGCAAACCCTGCTGGACAAGGAAGCAGGGGAATCAAGGTCCAGCACCCAGTCAGAGAACCTCAGCGGAGGCCCAGACCCGCCAGAGAGCCTCAGCGGAGGCCCAGACCCGCCAGAGAGCCTCAGCGGAGGCCCAGACCCGCCAGAGAGCCTCAGCGGAGGCCCAGACCCGCCAGAGAGCCTCAGCGGAGGCCCAGACCCGCCAGAGAGCCTCAGGGGAGGCACAGACACGCCAGAGAGCTTCAGGGGAGGCACGCCAGAGAGCCCTGCACTGCCCAAATCACTGCCAGCTCCGTCGCCCATGTTCGGCGACTACCCAGTGGTCGTTCCGCCGCCACCCGGCATTAAGGATCCTGTCCTGCCCTGCCCTGCCACCCTGCCCAAGGGATGTACTCTGCAGCCTCTGTGTCAGGAAGCCACAGTTTGTTTTGTTTTTGGACTCCATGCCCCAGAGTGCACCTCGGTCAGGTGATGGGAGCACTCACCTGAACCGAGGTTGCAAATTAGTTTGGCTATAAGAAGCCCGGTTTTGAGTTAGTCTGGGTGTTGCATCTTAACCTCTTAAAAAGTCTTAACCTCTGCGCTTATGCCTCACCTGCTTCAAACACCCCACAATCGTGACAGGGAGAAATAGAAAAGTACAGTGAATTTATTTTAAAAGATACAAAAATTAAAGGTGTATTAGGTAACATGAGCCTGTTTTCAAGATTAGATTTGTAACAGGCTGGTGTTTTTGAAATTTAAGCCAAATTTTAAATACAGTTAAGGATTAAAAAATAATAAATCTGAACTAGAAAAGGAGTACCAAGGTTTATGGGGAGGGTCAGTTGATTGAGTACCTCAGGCTTCAGTTCCTGAGTGCAATTGACTGCAGCAATATCAGTCCTCTGGTTTTCAGTTTACAGGTTGCTGTGCTCACCAGCCAAAGAATCAATTTGACCAGTCCTAATGGGAGAGTGAACTGCAATGTTTGGATGTGCTGTAGCACTCTGAACAGTGTCAAACTCCGGAGAGACGATGGCTTTTATCGGCCATTCTTGCAAGTCGTTCTTTAAATATTCTTATGGATAAATAGCATAATTAATTAGTCACACCTTCTGAAGAGTTCTTTTTTTTATTATTAAACCACATGTGCTTTACACTGCAATTTGTAATTTACTAATTACTGTTTTTTAAATACTTAATGATTACATTTAAGGTTGCAGAGTTTGCACATCCTTCTTGTCATTTCACCAAGAATCCGGAAAATGTGTCCCCTATGCTGAGATTTTACAACAAAGCACTGACACTATACATACTGGAGACAGGTGTTATAATCCATTATTTTCATTTCATTATGAGTCTAGACCTCCCAGTCAGTTTGAAACACATTTAATAAGACTATATTTTGCCTGTCACTATTAATTGAACACCTGCTTCTGGAACCGTCGTCTCCGTTCCCTGCTGTGGCACAAAAAGCCTGCCAATATACATTCAGCTTAAATGAAACACTTTTTAAGTGTGTATTAAACTATGATGGATGCTTCATTTAGTACAGGAGGAATCGCCTATATATTTCACATTTGTCTATCAATTACTGTAAAATTAACCATAGTATGTTTCCAAAACCTGAACCGACATCATTTTTAAAGCTATATTACACAACAGTGTTGGCACCCTCTTTTGTATATTATTAATTACAGGAGGGAATGGAGCAGATGAGAGCTGATGTCAAACTGAGATACTGCAATAGATATTCTGTCAAATCATTAGAACATAAGAAGCTTCATTAAATAGCTTTCCCCTATCATTTGATTATACATATAGTTTCCATTTTGTTCAGGCAAAATAACTAATATTAGGAAAAAGATGAAGGTAATGATATATATTTATTTTTATTATTTATTTATTTATTATTATTTTTTTTTTAATGAAGTTGCTACTCATACATCTGCATGTGCTGTGTGTGCTTTTTTATGATTTTGGGGGATCACTGGGGGTCAATGCACATTTCTTTTTTCACATTTAGCCTTACTTGTGTGTTATCAGGCAAATAAATAGCCAATATTGGAGCAAAAGATTTTATTAATTAATAGTGAAATTAAATAGTTTAATAGATAAATCAATAGTTTGCAAGGTTTTGAAAATATAAAGTGACCTCAACTGAGTCTGGCCTTTAAAATCTATGAAGTAGGAAAATCAGAGTTTGATCATGGTGTTGTCATCAGGAACGTGGCAAAAAATTAGAAAAAAAAAAACTGAATTAATCAATCTTGCTTTTACATACTCACTGTCCAAGAAGTCGTATGTGCATGCATTGCACCCAGACATTAAAGAATGGAATAAAGGTGGTTCTTGTGTGTACTATAAAATATAATCCTGCTGGCACCCCTGTCAGTATCCAACTTAGTGTGATTATTGGCATAGTGCAAGTCCTTAAGTAAAGTTTGTCAAGAAGATGTGGTGCCTAGATTTTTTTTTTCCAAAACAGAAACCAATTCAAACACAAATAAAAAGTTTTATAAATAGGCAATTTAACTGTCCAACATGATGGATACTATTTTGATCTAAACAACATTACTCCTGACCTTAGAGTTTATTAGCACAAACAAGCAGCTTAGTTTTAGCAAGTTTTCAAAATCTGACTTCAAAATCACAAACTCAACAAAAAGTCTATTAAAATGTATTAATGATATTTCTTTCTTAAATCACTACTAACACTTTGGTGCAATTTTTTAAAAATGATTTTAAAACAATAAAAATATGCCATAATATAGCCATAATAAAAATATTAATGGACAGCTGGTACAGGTCAACTAGCCACCCTAAAGAAAAATGTGACAGGAATACAAACCTTTACACTCAATCTATTTTGTATTATTTATACAGGTTTGTTCAGCCTGGTGAATAACACTAAGCTTGTTTGATTGCACTACACAATAGATTGCATACTGTAGATTAGATAGAAAAACATGTCACTTCAAATGAACAAGATAAAAATCTAGCTATAAATCACATTCATGCTTCAGTTTTGTTTACAAGGCTCCACTTACAGGGATTACTGTAACCTGTAAAATCCACACACAAACAATAATTCCAGACCGGACACGTGCTTTCCAAAAGCAAGTTTTCTCAGCCGTTAAACACATTTTTGTACCAAAGCCACGACTTATACTTATACATTTTTTCCTGTTTTACATATTTTCCAGATTATTTATAGATGTAAGACTCTCTCACTCACTCACTCAACATCTATGCTGCTTTATGCCTGGAGCCTATCACAGGAGCTGCAGGGCACAAGACGGGATACACCCTGCATGGGGTGCCAATCTATCGCAGGGCGCACACATACGTACACTCACATACTCATTCACACACTATGGATAATCTGCATGTTTTTGGACTGTGGGAGGAAACCAGAGTACCAGATGGGAAACTCTTTGCACATAAACCTGAGGTGAGACTCGAACCCAGACCCTGAAGGTGCAAGCCGACAGTGCTAACCAGTACGTCATCTTGCCGTATAGATGTAAGACAAAAAAAAAATACTATTGAACCTTTAAATGTTACTAATTTAAATATAACTTACTATAGACATTAAAATATTAATTCAACTTAAGTGATTGAAACAATAGAGCAGGTGTTCTTACCTGTGTTGGGATCAGAGCAAACTCCATCTCCACTGATTAATGCAAACTGATCAGAGATGCTCTCTGTTTGAACTTGAACTTGAAGACTTTCCGTCGCGAAGTCGTATTAAACTGTAAAGCAGCAATTATTATAATATATATTTTTCAGCTCCTTAACGGCACATTCCTTGTCAGCGCATCTTATTCCATCTGCATCTAAACAGCATATTCGTTTGCCTTTTGTCTAAAATTAAAGTTATTTTGGACTTTACAGCCTGACGCCGACTATGTTCTGTAAGGAATGAAGCTGACGCGTCCATTCGTGTGTATGAATGAACGGGCTCTCTACAGACACGATGACGTAATCACTAAACGGCACGTTCGTTGCCACGCCCACAACGTTAATAGAGAAATTTGCTTTTATTTTATACTGTCGGCTTTTATAAGCTTTATTTTCGCGAACGCTATGGAGGTCCACGATCTGGACCCTGTCACATTAATTATATAAATTATGCGCCTGCAAAGATTAAAATAATGAAATAACTATATGGATAAATTCAATAATTAATTACTTACGTGCATGCGAAAATAATAACTATTTCATCAAAATAGACATCAACATTTAATAGGAAGTAATCCCTTTAACGGGATTACTAAATTTATATTCATTTCGTTTGAGCATGTAAAACAGGCATTTACACCATTTACACCATTTAACTAATTGCAACGTTTGCTAAAATTTTTATTTAACCAAACTTTATTATATTGAGCCTAATAGGAACAACAGTTGTCATGTATTCTTTAAATGTCGTAAAGTTTGTTTTATGATTCTTAAAATATTTATTTTTTCTTGAAGTACTGTGGGATTATATGTCCCCCCTCATCCTACTAGGGATTTCCTCCAATGCCAAGACCATTAATATTATCAGTATTTGTTTGTTTGTTTGTTTGTTTGTTTCTGCAATTCCCACATTACATAAATGTAATTGCTTTTCTTATTCAGGATCATGGGAAGCCTGGATCTTATCCCAAGAGACACCGGGCACAGGTCAGGGTACAATCCAGTGCAGGACAGGAAATATTATGATATTAAAGTATTACAGCATCAAAATGATTCTTTCTTTCTTTTTTTTTCATTCATTCATTTAAGAAATGGGCTGATTTAGGGCTGCAACTAGGCTTTCAACTCATTAAAATCAAGAACTTGACTAAATCAAGAACCATGACTAATCTATTCCAAACTGTCTAAAAGACGACTACATAGTGGTATAAAACCTGTGGAACACTAACACCAAATTTATCAATTTAATTAAAATTAATTGTAAATTTGTACCCTGCTCTTACTGTTACTATAATGTGTTAAGAAAACAATAAAGCTGGGATAAAAAACATTTAACTTTATTTTACTTTTAAGATAGTTTGTGTAACCATAGTAATTAATAATAGATAATAATGCATAAATCAAAGTGTGTTGGCCCATGACAAACCATGAGAACAGCTCCACAGTGCCAAAAGACTGTATTTCATTTATAATTGGCGAATACAGAGGAGTTTTTTGAGCTCTTAATGTCTGTAGCTGCCAGATGATGGACATCTGTGGTTACTAAAAGCAGCACTCCATGAAGGGCATCAAACAGGCATTGGGTTCAGCTGAAATGTTTGCCAGTCGCATCTTTTTAGTGTTCTGTACATCTGTCATGAGAAATTATGCAGTCTGCCTTTTCTCACTCTGTGGTTTCAGAATGAAGCCTAAGAAATAAATTATAAAAAATGTGATATCATTTGACTCAGTCAACTATGTGGACGTATATTTGTGCCTATAATTAAAACATGATTACAAACCAAAACAAAGTGTAAGAAAAAATACTCAAATATGTTTAATCTGAATGTTACATCTAAAGAAATATCTACTCTTGTAAATGAATTTGTATCACGGAATAAAGTAAATGCTTAATTTTGTTAATCAAGAAAATGACTTCAGATGCACATTGTTTCATTGTTTGAGCTGATGTCTATGGCCTTTTATGTGCACTCTGTGTTTTGTCAGGAGTATGCTACATGCTTTACTGAGTCGGTGTGGACTGAAACATTATTAACTAAAAAAAAAAGCCTCAAACACCTCCACTGTGAATTGGTGTACACCCTCAGTCGCTTGTGCTGCAAACACGAGCATACCAAGCCCATGAAGACAATAGATTTCATTGACCTCTCTGAAGAGATAAGAACTTTCCATCAAAGTCTTTCAGCCGAGTGAAAGCAAACCCTTGTGTGTGTCCCAGTGCTATCTGTAGTAGCATGTTTGATGGATGAAAAGTGGCTCTTTCCTTTCTTTCCTTTCTTCCACTGTCAGATCACAGTGATAAAGGTTAATTAAACATCAAGTGTGGCTCTCCGATCAGACTTTGCTGTAATTTATAGAAAGGATTGTGTTATTATTTAACTTGTCATGTTAAACTGCCTCTTTATATCAGCTATAGGGAAGTCTGCGCTTATATTAATACATAATTGTTTCTATAGTAACAGCATACTCAGAGTATTGTATGGCATGTACTTAACATAAAAAATGTAAACATGTACTTATTTTTATGGTAAAGTTTTCTGTAAAAAAAAAAAAAAAATATATATATATATATATATATATATATATATATATATATATATAGGATATAGGATTTATATATATATATATATAGGATTTCCAGTGTCAGAGGTTTCTAACAGTATAGATTTAACTATAGTAGAGATGTTTCTTTACATTTTTACATTTTCAGAAATTTAAGAAGCTTTCAGGATTCCAGAACAATCTTAATCTTTTTGTCCTTAACCTCAAAAGATATATAAATGTCACGGTACGCCAGGTCATGTCCACGTCACGAACCAAGCCTTGATCACCCAAGAATCCGTTCCACGCTCCAGTTCACTGCATCTGTTTTACCGCCTCATTCACCGGCTTGAGCACACCTGTTTCTCATCCCATTAATCATTTCCTCTCTATATAACCCTCTCACGAACCACCATTCATTGCCAGATTATTGAGTGCTCTTATGCCCAATTTTCCAGCTTCCTTGTTTGCCTTGACTTTCGGATCTCGCTCACGGTTCACGATTAGGATTATTGCTTTACCGGATTTCTGGATCTCGACCCTCGCCCTTGTTTCACGATCACGTTACTGAATCACAGACATTTGATTTCACGTCCTCGAACCAAGCACGCTCACGACCACGATTATTCCCCGCGGACCAGAGTTGCGTTCAGCGCGTGCCGGCTCTTCACTTCCGCGTTCTCTACGCGAGGCTCCACACAGCAGGAGTTTTCATTCACAAAACAAACAGTGCGTTCATCACAGGATAATCGGCGCTATATCCACCATGCCTGAAAATCAAATTACTCAAGTTAAGTACATGATTACACCATCGACTTCAGGACTCTGGCACCCTCTTGTGGCTGGAATGAGCAGGCACTGTTCGATGCATTTCTCCATGGACTCTCTGATCCTATTAAGGATGAACTTGCAGCTCGAGAACTTCCCACCACAATTCAAGAACTCTGGACGACTCGTATTGACGCGAGCAAACGTGTCCACTATGAGACCCCTCAGGACCCTTACATAACCTCAGCTCTCATTCAACGACCATTCTCAATTGTCCTACACCTACCTTCGTACCCCCACTAGAGCCCATGCAGATTGGTCATACTCGTATCTCGTTAATGGAACGTCACTGACGCCACAATGAGGGCGCTTGCTTCTACTGTGGTCAATCTGGTCACCTAGTACGAACCTGTCCATTATAGCCCAGGGCCCCCTGTAGTTCTGGGAGTACAGGGGGCCCCCACGCTCAGTTCCGTCCCAGATACACGACCATTGTTTTCTGTGACTTTGACCCACGATAACCAGGCCCAAGTTCTGAATGCACTTATCGACTCCGGGGCAGATCATAACCTGATAGCCACCTCTACAATCACTCAGCTCAAGATTCCTTCTGTTCCTCTCAGTCGACCCTTCAACGTCCAGGCACTAGATGGCAGCAAACTTCGTCCATGCATAGATTATTGGGGGCTCAATGAAATCACAGTAAAAAAAAAAACGCTACCCATTTCCTTTGATGCCCACAGCCTTCGAACTACTGCAAGATGCTCGCTTCTTCACCAAAACTGAGAAACGCTTATCATCTAGTCAGGAACAGGGAAGGCGATGAGTGGAAAACAGCCTTCAACACCCCTACCGGCCATTACGAGTATCTGGTAGTTCCTTTTGGTCTAACCAACGCACCAGCAGTATTTCAGAACCTGATCAATGATGTCCTTTGGGACTTCCTAAACATCTTAATTTTTGCTTACCTCGACGACATCCTGATTTTCTCCTGATCACTGAAGGAACACAGGAGACACGTACGTCAAGTCCTGCAACGCCTGATGGAGAGCAAACTCTTTGTCAAAGCCGGGAAATGTGAGTTTCACCAAGAGTCCACATCCTTACTGGGTTACCTCATCTCTCCATCAGGCATCCAGATGGACCCAGCTAAGGTGAAAGCGGTCACTGACTGGCCAACCCTCATCGAGATGAAAACTCAGTTTCCTGGGCTTCGCTAATTTCTACAGGCGCTTCATCAGGCATTATAGCATCTCCTCTTACAGCTCTTAACTTAATGAACTTAAGCGTCGTTCCACCACGGCTCCTGTCCTTGTCTTCCCTGACTTCTCTCTCCAATTCGTTGTGGAGGTGGATGCCTCTGAAACAGGAGTCGGAGCTGTCCTCTGAGATCACGTCAAGACCAAAGACTTCACCCATGTGCATTCTTCTCCCGTCGACTCACATCCCCCGAACGCAACTACGACATCAGGGACCGTAAACTCCTGGCTGTGATACTCGCTCTGGAGGAGTGGAGACACTGGCTGGAAAGGGCTGACCAGCCGTTTCTTGTATGGACAGATCACAGGAACCTAGAATATCTCAAGTCTGCCAAAAGGCTCAATTCTCGCCAGGCACGCTGCTCCCTGTTTTTCTCAAGATTCAACTTCACACTGTCTTATTGCCCAGGTTCCATGAACACCAAACCAGACGCCCTTTCTCGACAGTTCTCCGCCCCTTAGGACATGCCCATGCCGGACACCATCTTACCGCCCCAATGTCTCGTGGCCACTACCCGTCTGGAGGTGGAGAACCAGGTATTACAGTCCCTTGAACAGGAACCAAGCCCTAGTAACGTTCCTCCGGGACGGCTCTTTGTCCCAGCTGCCGTCCGCCCCCAGGTACTGGGCTGGGGCCACAGCTCAAGGTTAGCCTGAAATCATCCTCAAATCATCCTCCTGAGGGTCTTCTCAAACCCCTCCCCATTCCCCACCACCCTGGTCTCACATCGCCCTCGACTTCGTCACTGGATTACCCCCCTTAAACAATAATGCATGCATACTCACCGTTGTTGACCGCTTTTACAAAGCAGCCCACTTCGTTCCATTACCTAAGTTACCATCAGCCAAAGAAACCGCCGAACTTTTGATAAACTACATTATTTCGACTCCATGGACTACCCGTTGACATAGTGTCAGACAGGGGACTCCAGTTTTCAGCACAGTTCTGGAAGGCCGTTTGCAGCCTCATCGGCACCACACCTAGCCTTTCTTCAGGTTTTCACCTCCAAAGCAATGGATGGAACGCATCAACCAGGAACTCGAGAGGCCTTAAGATGCATGGCCTCACATGATGCAGCTTCTTGCAGTCCCTTTCTCCCCTGGGTGGAGTACGCCCACAACACACTTCTTATGTCCTCCACGGGAATGTCACTTTTCCAGTGCTGCCTTGGTTACCAACCACCACTGTTTCCCACCAAAGAGGAGGAAACTGCTGTTCTGTCAGCTCTAGCCTTTGTCTGTTGCTGTAAGAACACATGGCGAAGGGCTCGTGTTTAGCCCGGATCATGACAATAAAATTGTATATACTGTATGTGTTCTTTTCCCCAAATAAAGAACATTTTGCTAATTCTTTTATAAGGTATTTTTGATTTTGTCAACAAAGAAATAACAATGGTGAAAAAAATATTTAGACACAGGAAAGAAAGGTATGTGGAAAATTTCCTGATACACCTTTGAATTACTTTCATGACTTGTATAAAGTCAAGGCACTTGACTAAAGCCCAATAAAAATATCCTGCCAACATAAAGAACAAATAGGCTGGTTGCTAATAGCTTAATTAAAAGCAAGTTGTAATTATAAATTATAAAGTTGTAATTGTAAATTGTGTTCATATTCATTTGCTATGAGTTTTTCTGATGTTGTATGTTGCTGCTCGATGTGAAACAAGTCCCCCCCCCCCCCCAAGATAATAAAGAAGTTACACTGAATGTTGAACCGTGACGCGTGTGAGAACATCAGCTACACAGTCCACCAAATATTTTTGATTTAAAAAATTTTATTAGATTTCAGTATCTTTTTAATCACCTCTGCAAGCTCAGAAACAAAACTATATGGCAACATTGTCTAATCATATATTTATTGTCTAAGAAAATATGGCAAGATTGTCTAAAACAGTTAGTGTTTTACATGTGCTTAGGCCGTATTCTTTCAAGTGTTGTGGTAATCACTGAGTTGAATAATGGATGATGTTGGTCTCATTACAGGACCACACTATTGCTTAATGAAGGTCTGTGCTTCCCTCTGCTGGTATGTCTGGGTGTTCCCCAGACCAAAAGTTACATAGTTGCTTATTTATATTCTTTTTCATACATTGACAAGTTTGCATACTTAATTTTTTATTTATGTAAGAATTCTTTATTATTTTCTTTATTAATATTTACTACACTGAAATACTACCAATACTGTAAAAACATCTCTAACCAGTCATTATTTCTTCTTAATAAATTACATGAAATGAGGTAGATTGAATTGAATTATGTAGCAACAAGCATCAACCTCATTTCCCCTCTCACTTGTTTCTCACTGGTTCATGTCTTAAGTTAGATGTTTGTATAATTCATACTGTAGGTCACTGAGTGGCTTAAAAAACAGAACAAAACATTCCTGTTTGGTTTTAGCCCACTGCTTTTTTTCTCTTGACATTCTTCCCCTGCGAAACATAATTCGTAAGCATGGTATTAGTTTTCATTCTTATGCTGATGACACACAGTTATATGTCTCAGAAAAAAAACAGATGAGTAAACAAGCTTAATAAAGTTGACCAATGTTTGAAGGACATAAGGGACTGGATATTAATTAACTTCCTTCTGCTTAATCCTGACAAGACAGGAGTTCTAGTCATAGGAGCACCATTAATAGAAATAAGCTTTTTGATCACATTGTAACTTGTGCAACAGTAAAAGACCTTGGTGTGTTTATAGATTTCAGTCTTTCATTTGAAGCACATGGATAATACTACCAGGATAGCTTTCCTTCATCTCAGACATAGTTCCAAGACAAGAAATATATTGTCACTAAACGATGCAGAAAAATTAGTTCATGAATTTATTACCTCTAGGTAATACATTGGCTCCCTGTGAAATTTGGCATTGATTTTAAAATACTATTTTTTACATGTAAAGCATCAAATGGTCTTGTGCCGCAATACCTGAGTGAATCCGCCACGTCTACTTCAATCAAAAGATGCAGGCTGCTTGTCAGTACCATGTATTATGAAAACTACAGCAGGGAGTTTTTTCTTACAAAGCCCCAAAGTTATGGAATAGTCTTCCAATTAATGTTTGGGACTTAGACACAGTCTCAGTGTTTAAGTCTAGGCTAAAAACCTATTGATTTAGTCAAGCATTTTTGTAAATAGATTTGCCTTAGGTAAAGGAGCGGATCTGGGGGACTCATGGAAGAAGAGTATTCTGGTGAACTGGTATGTTTAGATGCTGTCTTCCTCAATCCCAGTGATCACTCAGGCTTGTTGACGGTGAGGTGATTGGTTGCTTTACGTCTCAGGGAGCCCTCATGTCTGTGTTTCCTTCTGGCTCTCCCTTTTAGTTAACCTGTCATAGTTAGTCCTGCGAGAATCCCTGCTTGCACTCTGCACTGAATATACAGTACATTCATCTTATACATTATGCAACTGTTATCATACCTAACTGTTATCTCTCCTTCTCTTTCCTACTGTCTACCTGAGCCTCCAATAACAAACTGGACTCCATATTAACTTGAAGACATCAATTGTTATATTGAAACTCACACAGTATATGACTGCAGATCTATCACTGCTATCTGTTATCACCCAAATGAGGATGAGCTCCCTGTTGAGTTTAGTTTCTCTCAAGGTTTCTTCCTATTGCCATCTCAGTGAGTTTTCTCTATTAATGAGATTTAAAAAAAAAAAAAAAAAAAAAGGATTTACAGAAATGTCCAATGTCTGGTGCAACTTTTTTTGGAGGGGGCGCAAACAAAATTTAAATTAAACTTTTAAAACTCGCCTGTAAATATCCATTTATCAGATAATTGCGCATCATTACTACTAGTATAAAATAAAGACATGACTCACATCACATCCAGTCAGCCAGCTGCGCTTGCCATAAGAAGTGCTGGAAAAGACTCGTTGAGAATGGTCCAATCACATGAGCCCAAATATTTGAAAACAATATTGATTTGCTAAGAAAAAAAGTGGGAGGGTTTAGGGCGCACAGAGCTACGCCCGAAGGATGATTTGAAAAAATCCAATCAGAGCTCAGTCTCAAGTCACATGCTTTTCAAAAACGTACGTGCCTACATAGACACTCGTTTGTCCGGGCCCCTCGTACACGAACACAAATGAACGTAATACAGTTCAGATTTCTTTTTAATTGTAAAGAAATTATATTAAGAAATACAGCGGAATATTGTGACCAAATTACTTTATTTCATTATTAAAATAACTAATTATTATGTTAAATAATTACACGTTAAAGTGGCATTCTTTTCTTCCTAACTTCAATGGGGGGGGGGGGGGGGCGGCACCCCTGCGCCCCGTATTGACCGGCCGCCACTCCTGAAATGTTTGTTCATTTATGCACTCACTGTGGCTTTATTGACATGTTATTGAAGACCAGGTTGCTTTGAAATCAGCCTTCAGCTCACTCACGTGAAGTTGCATGGTAAAAATTCAACAGTAAAACCATACTGAAAGTAAGAGAATTTCAATACATACACGATATGATGAATTCACAGGATTGACAATAAACAGATGTGACAATAAGAAAACCACTTGTTATTAGTCTTGTAAGCCTAATCAGTGAAATTTCTCAGGAATTATCTGGATTGGATTATAAGGATTGAAGGTCATGTGGTCTGATGAGTCTGTTTGAGGTTGGTTCCAGGAGTCACATTATTATTCACTTTACATTGTCTGTGGCTGTGAGATGTGAGGACAAATGGTCTGCTTTATTTGATTCATACAGCACAGGTATTTTACATAGTTTTTTTTTCCCCAATTAGATCTATGGTGATTTAAATAAAATACTAACAAAGATTCTAGTGTTCTCCAAACTTTTTTCCCAAGGTGTCCACTTTTTAAATGACAAATCATTATAACCCAATTCACTAGTAATTATTTATGAATCACTAGAACAGTTTGCATGTACATAGTAGGATTTTTCTGATCATTTTTATTGTCATTTACAAATCACTTTGTTACTTTGAGTGGTGAACCTTAAAGGTTTTGAAAGGCTACATAAGTGACAACTAATACAAAATAAATGCATTTATAGGTAGAGTTCACGACTATCTAATTGTTTTTTATAGTTATTTATTTATTTATTTATTTATTTATTTATTTATTATTATTATTTTTTATAACCAAATAGCTCCCCATGTGACTAAAAGGTGTACTGCAGACATTTATTTAGGGACCCAAATAAAATCTCCTATGACCCTCCTATGGGCACCATCCCACTGTTTGGGAGCCAATGTTTTAGAGCATTTATTAAGCACATCTATCTATTCATAATGACCATTCAAATATAGATATGAAATAAAAATTAAAATTTATCAAAATTAGCCTATTACTTGACTTTAATTTATGCTAACATATGGGTTGATCTCTATGTATGCTTAATAAAAACCTTATTTCATTTAATTTGGCATAGGTGTTGTTTAGTTTTCCATTTTATCGCTTACTACAGTACATTTAAAATGAGGGGAAATAAAACATTTCAGGGAAACTGACAACAGATGGTGCAAGAAGACCAGATTCATGAAAACCGGTACACGGTGTACCCTGCAAACTGCTGAATAAGAGTCAGAATCATGCAACCGAAACTGTAAACATGTAACACCTACAGCCTCAGTGGAAAATTACTGCTGTGGCTGGGGTTTTTTAAATACCTGACAGGAATACAGAGCATTTAATTATAAAACAAATCTCAGGGTTGGAATGTATAAAACTGCGGAGAGAAAAATTCTGGTCTTAAAAGAAAAAAAATGCACTAATAATATATTGTATTTTTAAACATTTGTATGTTTCAGAATAATGCACAAAAATTTAATATCCTCAAAATAAGTGTATTGCAATTAGTAGATGCTGTAGAGATAATATAAAACACTGATCAGCCATAACATTAAAAGCATGAACATTATAATTGTATAGGTTTTGGGTTCCCCTTGGTCCAAAAGGACAGCTCTGGCACCTTGGGGAATGACTCTGCAAGACTTTTGAGGTGTGCTGTGGTGTCTGGCACAGGGATATTCGTGTTGGATCTCTTGGGTTCTGTGTGTGTTTGTCCGGTTGCACCTCATGGGTGCTTGATCGGATTGAGATGGGTCGATGGGTAGATGGTTTCTTCCCTTGCTGGGCCTCGTGAGCTGCAGGTTGTAGTACACTACTGTAGGTGTTCTGGTGCCTTTCAATAATAGTCTTTTTTTTCTGCACTTTGTGCTGCATTGGTTGTTTTGTGGGAATATACCAACTTTTTATACTCTAAAAAGACCACTAATCTGTACTATAACCAATTGTGAGATTATTATCTCTTTAATAAGTATCTTTAATGTAGAAATATGGTTCTAGTGACTTCAGTATAATTGAAAAAAAAATTTTTTTCTCCAACCTCCAAAAACCATGTCAGTTGGTTAACCGGCTACTCAAAAATGCCAGGTGTGAATGCGTATGAATGTGTGTATGTGTGAATAGTGCTTAGAAATGGATTGACATCCCAGGACAGGCTTGGCCAGAATAAAGTGGTTACAGAACAAGCATTTGATGTAAACAGGAAGCGTTGTCTACCATAGATGTGTTTCTGCTTGCAACGTGCAACATTATATTAATGATTGAAGCAACAACCTGAGCATAGCAGGGTTTTTTTCCTTGTATTCTTATATGAGACATTATTCACTACCTGAAAAACCCAAATACTGCATATAATACTATACAGTGCAAACTTTCTCTCTCTCTCTCTCTCTCAGACACACACACACACACACACACACACACACACACACACACACACACACACACACACACACACACACACACACACACACACACACACACACACACAGCAGTCTCATTAAATCACAATTCTTCTCTCCACACCACTTTCCTTTCCTAGGCATCTCTGTAAATCACTAGCGGGGGCCCAGCAGGACATTTTTACAGAGATATGAGATGTTTCCTGAACACTGGCTGTCTTAATGTTTTATTAGTCAGTCCTCAGCAGACGTCCTGCCCTCACGGTACCCATCTCAACCAGAATAGCAGTCAATCCCCCACCTACATGCTGCAAACTAATTCTAGCGCACAGGTTTTAAACTTTTACTGCTTGCTGTAATTAAACGTCTCCTAATATTTTGTTCAGTTGGGTCTATCTGTATTTTTCAACATATTACTGCATTCGCTTTGACGTTTTACTTAATTAGCTCACATTTAGCATGATCCTTGCTCTGTTACTATTGCTCTTTGCTCTGTTACCTCCTGTCTATGCTATCTGCGCAAAAACATTATAAGACCAATAACCATTCGAGGACTGGTAATGACAAATAAAACTAGTGGATTTACAGAAGAAGACATATCTTCTTATGGCACTTGTCATGACATCCATAATGGGGTTTACTGTATGTCAGTTTGTTATGTAATTATTAAGGAGAGAGACTGTGATGCTGTCCCTTACATGTTAACCCATTTCTTCTTTTTGCAATAGCCTTATAACAGCCTTTTAAATCTTCTTGGAAGATGGAAAGATGTATCTGTGTGCATGGAGTTTGCATGTTCTCTCTGTGTTTGGTAAGTTTCCTTTGGTTTCCCCTAGTTTCCAGCCACAATCCATGTGCAGATTAGACTAATTGGCATTCTCAAATTTGCCCATACTGTAGTGTGTAATAATGTGTGTGTGTGTGTGTGTGTGTGTGTGTGTGTGTGTGTGTGTGTGTGTGTGTGTGTGTGTGTGTGTGTGTCTGTGTGTCTGTGTGTATGTGCATGTATATGTGTGCTGTGATAGATTGGCACCCTGTCCAGGGTGTACCCCCTAAGTCTAATGAGATGAGGGCTCCAAGACCTCCACAACACTCAATAAAGGATAAAATGGTACAGATGATGAGTGAGTGAAATATACAGTATATAATCTCTTATAAGAAGTTTGGTGTACAGGTGAATAGTGTTGCATTAAGGTGGTTCAAACACGCAGATCAGCCATAATACTAACACCACTACTAGGTAAATTTATTACATTTATTATCAATTATATTACCAGTAAACTGGTTACACAATGACAGGCACTCAAGGCTCATCAATGTCTGTGGGAAAATGGAGGAACATACAGCACTCAAAGGATCCACCAGTGATGTGCCAGATATTACAGCACACCCCCTTTGAGTTAAGTGGCGCAAGTTGGATCCACAAAATATTGGACATAATGGTTTGGGCTAACCTTTCACCCTTGGTAATAATTTCCAAATGCCTGAAACATATTCAAACAGTACCACGAGAGTATAAACACCAAGGTCCCATGCAGTCATCATACTACTCAGAAAGACGACATACAGTATACTTTGGTTAAAAAAAAATTTTTTTTTTTAAAGGCACAAAATCAATCCCAGCACAATAGAAATGGACCTTGTAACGTCACTGGATAAAAAAAAAATGACAATAGTATAAATAAAACAAGCAAAGTGAGAAAAACAAGACCAATATTGACTCAAGAAGAAGACGCTAATGCTCCAAAACGGACAAAAAAAAAAAAGCCATGCTACAGTTTGCACCTGCACATGAGGACAAACATCTTACTTTTTGCAGAAATGTCCACTGATCTGATGAAACAACAAAATAACTGATTGTCCATAATGACCATTGTTGTCTGGAGGAAAAATGGTCAGGTTTGAAAGCTGAAAAACAGCATTCCTCATGCAGCATGGGGCATGGCAACAAAATGGCTTAAGAACATAAAGTCAAGGTCTTGTAGGGGCAATCACAAAGCCCTGACCTCAATCCAGTAGAAATTTGTGGTCAGAACTGGAAAAGCATGTAAAGCGGCCGACAAACCTGACTCCATGTTACAGCTGTTTTGTCAAGAGGAATAGATTAAAATTTCAGCAACTTATTGTAACCAGTTTGTGTTCGACCCAACTTAAACATTTTAAAAGCAATATTTCCAAATATTATTTAGTAATAATTTGAATGTAAATTTCTGACCCATTGAGAATGCAATGAAAGAAAAAAACGTATAATATTAAATATATTTATATATAGATATATAAGAATTTAAATATAATAATAAATCTTTCCATTATAATTCCAACATTTCACATTCCTAAAATAAAATAGTGATCATAACAGACAATATATAATAGGATTAAATTTCAGGAATTGTATAAATCTTAGTTAAATTTCTGGTTTCAACTGTAATTATTCGTTTTGTTCTCCTTATTTTCAAAACACTTGTATACTCTCTACCTGTGTCTACACCAATCAAAATTGATCTTAACTATATCAAAGGTGTGTGTATAGAAATAAACATTTATTGCTCTCACTCCATGTTTGTTCTGTAAATTGCATCATTATTGTCTGATGCATCATCTTATCAGGCAACAACAAAGAAAATATTGTTAAACCAACACACCAACATTTGCAGTGTTCTAAAGTCCATTCAGTAGTCAGTTATGGCAAATTACATCATGGTTATGTTTAAGGCATACATTATGAATTCTTTACACCAGTAAAGAGCAGCTCTGGGGCCAGACTTGACAAGTCAGTTGGTTCAACATGGACATTAAGGTCATTGATCCACCAGTCAACCTAATTCCTGGGTTGAGAAAAACATGATTTAATAGTCTTAAATAAATGATTGTGTTTTTCTGTTTCAGACATTTTTGTTTTTACCTTTCTTTTATTTCAGACCATTTTCTGTCTCTTTTTCATCTCCTTATAATCTATACATCCCAAGTGTTCCAGGCCTTTTGCTTAAGTTTTTAGAAATTTGCAGAAATTTGTTTCAACCATTAATCCTTAATTAATTGAGTGAGTATTTCTGTAGCTTTAAAAAAGGAATAAGTTCCTTATAGCACCAAAACTAGAGGGAAAGAGTTCTAGCAATAGTTGGCAAGAGTCCTTTCCCTTTCTGTGTAATTTAATGAAATTGTTACATACGATATGACCTTTACCAAAATGCACATTTCCAAATTTTAAGTATACCTGAAACTCGATCTGTAGCAATTACAAAGGACACACTCTGCTGAACACCTGTGATTTGTTTACCAGTTAACCACTTCTTTTATTTTCTTTGCAAAAACTTGCCGCCCTTGCAGATTAAATATTTTTATGCCTAGTAGTCACATCCTGTTTAGTATTCCTTGTGTTTTAATGTGTTAATCATTGTCTTATTATCATTGACGTCAAATCATATGCGTATGTAAACCGTCAGAGTGTGTCTAGTTTATCATTACTTTTTACCTGTGTCTGTGTTCATGTGAATTTTGTGGTCTCCGTAAACTTTCCCACAGAGTCATCCTGACATTTGGCATTTTGCAATCTGTCATGAGTTGAAAACCACATTCACCTTTTACTTTATATTACGGCATCCGATATGTCACTGGCTAGAGTTTTACGTCACCAAGTCTTTTTTTTTTCTAGCACACTGTGGTTAAAGAGTCTCCGAAGGACACCTTCATGTGGGTCTGTCTAACCTGTGTACTCTGTTTTCAACCTGTTTTTTTGTTCAAAGATTACAAAGCACACGTTATGGATACTGTATATCAGAGGGGGGAAAACATGAAACATGAACATCAAAAACATGAATGTGCTATATACATATACAATATATCATTACTTGAAAATGTCTCTCATTTTTTATGCAATGATGCTAGTCAAACATGGTAGGTCTTATGAATTGTTAGTTAGTTTCTCCGTTAAAAGATGTGAGCAACCTGTCTTCTACAGTATAATGAGTTCAGTGGTTACCAGTTCACTGGTATCCTTCTTCTCAACATACATATTTAACGTTCTATAAAAACAGTATAGTTCCATACCACATACGATACATAAGATTTCCTAGAAAGTTCAGCTCACTAAGTCGACCACACACGAATGAGTTCCCTTCTACTGAATATTGGTTCCTCGTGAGGTTTATCTTTTTTTTTTCTTTTTGAATGGTTTTCCACCAAGATTCTTGGTTGACTCTGCAGGTTCAAAGGCACTGATGCCTGTAAGGCTGCATGGAAACTTGCACTCTAGCACACACTTCAAAATTAGATTCTGCATAATTCTTCCAAGTCAGTTTACCCTATTGCATAATCAAACAATTAGTTCCCCTTTTCAATCTTTTTAAACTTTCCTACTGAGACAGGCATACTTTTGATGTATTGCAAGAATGCTTGTAAAAAAAACCACAACATAGTCTTTAAGCATCACACTGAGCGTAAGAACTAGGTTAAAGCTGATTCAGTTATCTGATCTTCCTTTGATATCATTATGAGATATTTTGCAATGTGGGTCAGCAGTAGCAAATGGGATTGAGACTGGGAGAACATTTGGTTTTAAAACATAATACAGTAATAGCTTAAAATGTATAATAGACATTGCTCATGAAAAAGATTCCTTTAAAATCAGCAATAAGTAATTATTAGCAAAAGTATACAGTTATATAAATAGATAAAGTTTGTGGAGACTTTACTATCATACCCACTCTTTCTTGGTGTCACAATCCTGAAAGCATGCAATTGTACAGAATGTCTTTTTATTTGGATTTCCCCTTACTGAAACTACAGTACAGAATTTAAATCTTATCCATCTTGACAATGCCCTTGTGTACACAGAGATGTCCATAAAGACGTGGTCTACCAAGGATAGTGTGAACAAATTTCATAGAGCCCTGTCCTCAATCTCACTGAACACATTTGTGATCAATTTCAATGCAGTCTTGATCATGGTTGGGTCGAGGCATTCTGGTTGGTGCAGAGAGATCGGCAAACAGAATCAAACTGGACTTCACAAAACTTTAGGATCACGGACAACCCTGCACAAATTAGGTCTGATCAGTTAGTCTATCTATGTTCTAAACACAATGCTATGACTTATAGAGACCCAGCTCTTCAAATATGTTGCTAGCAAGCATTTAAGCGGACTAGCTAATGAGGATAGCTAAGCTAGCACTAGATTACAGATGAGTTATCAAGGTTAGCTAGCTATATACAGGGTGTGTGAACAGTTACTAGGCATTAAAAATTGGGAATAAAGACCATATTTCAAATAAAAATGTATTGAAACAAATTTATTGAAAACAATAATGTTCTTTAATACTGTACATAGGAAAATGAAAGCATTTTTTTATTCTCAGCATAGGCACCAGTGGCATCAACCAGTTTCCCCAAACAGCCAGGAATGGAATGCACTGGACTGTCATCTAAAAGTAGTCGTTTGGGATTTTGCTGAGAACCTCCTGAATCTATGCTTCTAAATCCTCTAGTGTGTGAGGCTTGTCCTATACACTCCTCCTTTGGGTAGCCCCACAGGGGGAAAAAATCACATGGAGTGGGACCTGGGTTTCTTGGAGGCCATTCATGAGGTTGAAGTTCCTGGAAAATGCTGGAACCTGGAAACATGATGCACAGTAAGAGCAAAATGGGGTGGTGCCCCATGGGTTGGTGCTCCAGTGAAGCTACTAAGCTCCATAAACATTAAATATTGTCTTGATAAATTTCACCCACCCTGCATAGCTGCTCATCAATATTGGCTGCTTGTGTAAGTTGATAATATTAATACTATTAATACTACGACACTGAATGTTTTCTTACCCAATTAAAATGAATATTAAATAAAACAATTTTTCCAAGACTCAAAAGGAATCGTTCTAAGAGAGCACAGAGACAGTTTAGACCTGAGGTACTGTAATAGTAAAACAACATTAGAAACGTATGAAAACACACAAGGGAAAGCTGAGCTGTCCGAACAATGAGATAAGCCATGCTATTAATTAAAGCAATAAGGAAAAGCTGTAGCTATTGAAGGGAGAGGAAAAAGTAAAAGAGCAGAAAGAGGATAGTAGCCGACATGCAATTATGAAAGATACAGCTAGTGCAAGAAACAACAGGTCAGATGGACAGTAATCACAGAGAGATGTACTGTAGAAGCAAAGCAAGTCAGAGAAGCAGATTTCTCAGGAAAATAAGCCTTATTTCTGTCCCTCTATACTTGGCTGCTTGCTTGAGTACCTCAACCTAAATAAAATAATGAAACCACTTGTTAGTGAGACTAACATTAATCAGAAAAAGATTTAATTTTGCTAGGGAACTTTGAAGGTGATGGAAAAAGGTCATGTGGTCAGATGAGTTCAGATTTACCTAGGGTTCCAGAGCAATGAGCATTGAATGAAATTGAGCCTGGGCCTAATGGTAGATCACTGGAAGTGCTTTCTTAGTTTCCAGGTGCTAATCTGAGATGTTTTTTGGAGAAAGTTGGACATGCCCATCTCTTTCAATACTTTAGTCTGATTCCTCCAAAGAAACTAAGATTGGTTGAGTAGACAACCATGTTCATTACAGTTTCCTCTTTAAGAACTTTTGCAGAGCCTTGCATTATGTTTGACACCAAATCAAAGACAGATTGTCGGTTCACACTTTTGGCAGGCAGTTAGTGAATGCAGTGATATTATGTAGCGAGACAGTATTGCTATCATTTGAAAAAATTTGTAAAACAAAATACAAAAAAAAAATCTTATATTTACATCATACATATAACGTAACTATGTCAAAATCTTATCTTTCATAATCTGAAGCAAGTCTTTAGCAAGTTTTACTGGTAAAAACAGTAAGAATGATAGAATTCTGGGGCTTGATTGGTTGCCATTAGTGTAACATCAATTCTCTAACACCTGAAATGGAGAGACCCATCTGTGAGCAGAAACTTAGGATCTGGTCATGCTTTCCCACCTTAGCAAACATTTTCACCGGCCTTGGTGCTGGACCATGGCCTTATGAAATTGTCTTTGGAGTAAACGTTCATCCAAACTGCTGGCCATCTGTAAACTTAAACTTAACTCCATGTGAGAATATACAGCAGGCTGGCCTCTTTCTCTTTGGGGCCATAGGGATTGAACTGGGTGATATCTTGTCCACAGCAGAAGACATATTATCCAAGGGCCTAAAGTGGGCAGCTAAACTGCACTGTAAACCCTAATGCTCAAAGTAATTAAACATATGGAGTACTGTTAACTTAAACAATTACAGTAAATTCAAATGAATAGACCTTGTTGAGTATTTAGAACTTTTTGGTATTCATAAGTTTGTAGAAATGGCACTTTTCAAGTTAGCTGAACAAGTTTGATATTTTAAGCCATAATAACTAATTAAAGTTCCACCAACTTAAAATCTTTCAGCCTAGCAATTTTGTGTCTGATGTCATCAATGCACATGTCTTCGCATGATGCTGTAAGTATAATCTTTACAAATCTGGGCACTCTAAAGTTGTCAAATAATACTTATTTGATTTGTAACAGAACACATGTGGCTCAGTGGTAAGTGTTTCACCTGCCATGGCAAAGGGCCTGTTTCGACTCCCAGCCACTGGATGAAGTGCCTGTCCCAAGCCCAGATAAAAATGGGAGGGTTGTGCTCAGAAGGGAATCTGGCATAAAAACGTGTGACAAACTACTGTGGCGACCCATCGCCAGGAGCAGGCGAAAGACCAACAATTTATTTATTTTGCAACAACTAAAAAAAATTATGGTATAAGTTAGGCTACTCAGTAATGCAAGTAAATAACAATTAATATGAATGAGTACAATAAACTCAAAAATTGATAGTTCTGTTTACTTAAAATTGGAAGCATCATTACTTAAAACATTTGATGTAACTGATTATCTCAAATTTTTGGAGTTTTCAGGTTTACAGTGTGGAGTTGTGTTGGCTTGTTACAGCTTTTGGTTCTGCCAGAGCATTGATACATCCAGGCAACAACTATGGCTGTGGAAGGCCACTGAATATGGTTTTGCCAGCCTGTATATTCATAATCTCACTGCTGCTTGTTTAGAACTCAATCACACCACATAAAGTGATACAGAGGGCATGAGTTTTTTTTTAACCTATAATCCAGAGATGCCATGCTTCAGGTACAAAAAAAAAAAAAAAAAAAAAGTTTCCCTATTGATGCCATATGCCTTATACATGCAGGAAGAACAGGCAGAAGCTGTTTCCTAGGTCTGATAAAATTACTTATAAGTTTGTTATCATATACCCCTAGGTCAACTCTTCTGTTTAGTGTGATTTTGATGCACTCTGACTTTGGCGAACTGCTCAGCGATATCGAGCAAGATAGTGTAACAGTTGGCTTGCTGGCAGGGAGTTTAAGTAGAGAGTATTATGTCATCATCATCTAGCTTGTCACTCCAACTGATTGTACATATTTGAGCTGTGAGCATCCAGAGCTGCTGCACTGTCACAATATCAAATAAATCATGCTTATTCCCAGGCAAAGAAGGCAATGACAATAAACAAAAGCTTTTTTACAATGGTTCAGGAATTACAAATTTTATTCTTTTTTACTGTAAAAAGAATATGGCAGGAGATCGGACAAGCTTCTTTGACCTCAGATACAAGGGCTTTAGAGGCACCATTCTTGATGGAAACTCTCTAGGTGTGACAGATAGATGGACAACATTGTCAGCTTGAAAATGTAGTAAAGCTAGCGTATCATGTCAAACAAGTTGCAATTGGATGTTTCTCCTAAGATCCCTCCTGCACATGGATTTTGTCTCTAAACATAAAATAGAAACTAACCTCCCCAAAACAAATTTTCCCCTGAAGCAGTTTAGTCTTTCAGGTTTGACTCATACCTTCATGACATCATCAGAATGAAAAGTTTGTTCCGTAAAAGACAATTAGGTTTGTTTGCAATAGATGTATTGACTAGTGCATCACATTAAACAGTGTTCAGAACAGACAACATGTGTCAGAAGATATTATGAGAGTGGTACAGTTCCTTTCATTAGCCTTAAGCCCAGGGCAAATGGCGAGGGTCTTAACTCATACGACTCAAAACATGACCCAGAGAACTTCACAGCGATATAAGCAGGCTGCAGGGCATGAAAACTACTTTGTGTTGTTGAGAGTAGGTTAGATGAGGGAAAAGAGGTTGTTTTGTGGATTGCAGCATAAGAGAAATAGTCTGAATATTTCATCAGCCTCCTCTCTAAAAATACAGAGGAGGGGAGAAAAAAAAGAAATCAAAATTTTGACAGTGTTTAGCTTTACTTCACCTTCCATCTTCCGACCACCTCCATCCTGAAATATCATTCCATCACTCGTTCTTGTCATTTCTGTGACATTCCTTCACTCCATCAATCTTTCTCTCTCTCTCTCTCTCTCTCTCTCTCTCTTCTTGTCTGACTCACATGTCTTCAGCAGGCTTGCTTGTGATGCAGGAAAGGTCTCCCTGGAGGCAGTTGCTAAGCAACTGGCTGCTGTTGGATTATGGGTTAAGTTTGAGGCAAAGAAACGCGATCATGCTAGATGGTGTGTGTGTGTCTAATGGTGAAACATAAGGTATTGCTTGTATGTGCCGTGTCCGAGCAGCTGTATCGGCATGTATGTGTTTGTGTGTGTGTGTGTGTGTGTGTATGAGGCTATATAAGTGAAAAGAGTCAATACAGATAACAGGTATTTCCATTGTCATTTGTCATGTACAGTATTTGCTAATTTAAGGAAATTACTTGCCTGCATAAAGACTCTGCACTTAGCAACAGACCCCCTCCTTTTTCTCTCTACCCTTTTTTTTGACTGTTTAGAAAATGCAGTGTGTATGGATATTATAGAATTCATAGAAGTCATGGAGAGACAGAGACAGAGAAAAGGTTACATTTACCTTTATATCCTATCTGATAAGTAGAAAAATAACTGTGTGTTGTTCCTGAGGGCAGGGGGGCATTTTGCTCAATGCTAGCGGCTCAGGCCAGCTTGGCATCTCAGGTTCTTCCATAGGAATGAATCGTGCCTAAAATTCATAAATCAATTAATCAAATCTGTTAATCAAAGCATAATCTACGGTAAAAAAAAAATCAATTGCAGTAATACCTCCATAAAGATTATATTGCATATTTTTGTTTATTTCATTTTTTTCAATGATTTACAACTAGCTCTTATATTATTGGGGTCCTAAACATGAATTATTACTTTTTTAATGTGTGTCCATCCGGAACGTCTGTCTGTCTGTGTCTGAGTGTGTTCATGTGCGTAGTCTGATGCTTGTAATGTGAATGAATTCTGCTGTCACTCTTTAACTGCCTGCTGTTCTGGGAGCTTCCAAATGGAAAGGGAGGGAGGAAGTGAGGGAGAAGAATGGTGAGAGAAAGAGAGCAACACCGAGAAGGGAGGGAGAGAGAGGAGCAAGTGAGGAAGAGAGAAAGAGAAGAGCTTAAAGCTGTACTGAGATGGAAAGAAGAGACAGATCAAACAGGAAGTGAAATAAGGGGGGAAAAAAGACTTTCTTAGGATCTAAAGGAAATATATGCTGGAAGTGCTCGTCAGAATCTTTTTTTTTTTTTTTTTTTTTTGTCCAGAGGAAAGGACTGAACAATTTTTGCCTGGAACTGCCATTATTCTCCTTGTGCGCTGCACCTTTGTCGAACCTTGAACCTCGCTGAACCCCCAATACTTGGATACATCTATCATTTATTTACCTGTGCTACTGAAAGTTCCTGATCCCTAGAGGAAAATAATTGCGAAAGAAGCAGAAACTCTTTATTGAATCTGTGAACTTGACCCATCCTTAAGGTATGAAAAGTCTAGTTGTTTGTACCTGTAGCATTTTGAGGGATGTACGCAGATTTGCTTAACAACGTCATAATCATAAAGAGGACAACAAGAAAATGAGATTTCACTTCAAGTGATTTAAAATTAAAGATTCATGCAAATAGGTACGTTGGAAGACCATCGCATGCTCTCCGAAGCCTCATAACATAGGCAAACACATAAAGAAGATGATATTTTAGCAACCCGACCACTCCAGAAGCTTTGGCTAAGTGCTGAAAACAATCTTACGATCCTATGATAGTTTTAGGAACCAATCAGAAGCCTGCTGTGTGGGAAAGCCAGTTCACTGCAAGCTTCGAATGAAAGAGACCTCAGAGGCATCGTGAAGAGGAATAATAAGTAAAAGAACCAGGAGAAAGAAACTGACAGCTAGAGCTGGCTGTGGCAGGAACAAGGGAGCAAGGGAAGAGGGTGAAGGAGAGATGGGACTTCAGGGGCTTTTGTGAAGGCTTGAAAGAATGGAAGCAGCTCCGAAATAAAAAACAGAACAGGGAGTCCCTGCAGTCCCCCTGGTACAATGTGTGGTAAGTAAAAATAATGAAACAAATTTAAATGGTATGATTGAAAAAGCGAATGTTTGTGCTTGTGTGGGTGTTTGCATTTTTTTAAAGATACTTCTGACAGGTTCAGATTTCATGGTTTGGGAAAATATTACATAAAACAGATGCTCAGTTTACGTTTCTCAGGAAATCAGGATACTAATTTCCCTTTACATGTTTTTGTTATGTCGATTAGATGTAACTTCCTGTATGTAACTATTGCATAATCAAGTATTAACACTTTCACAAAAAATTTTTTTTTCCTTTATTTGTGACTCCAGACTTTAGTCAGTGTCAGGGGTCATGTAGTAAGGCCCACAGGACGTCTTCCTTCCTTCTGGCTTCCTTCCCAACTGCATTTCCAAAAAAAATGCCATTCTTAAAAGCTACAGTTTATGTCTTTAACTATTAGATTTAATTCCTAATTAAGCAGATTACTGTTATTTATAAGTCACAAAACCAATACCACTACCAGGTGAATTGAATAGCATTGTTTATCAATTATATATTGATAATGTGCCATGTGTGATCATGGGCACACAGGGCTCATCTATGCCCGTGGGTACCAGCCTATCTGGTGCGATCACTAAGAAAAAACATTGTAGAACAAATTGCTGAAAAAAGTCAATGCTGGCCACAATAGTAAGATTTCAGAACACACAGTACATCACAGCCTGTCATGCATGGGTCTTAGCAGGCAAAGAGTTTAAGGCCTTTGTCATGGAATGTTGTTTGTCTGGTACATTCCATGGACGCTTGGTTGAATTGGGATCTACCTTGGATGCTCATGCTCCTGTCGCTAACTGTTAATTTTGTGGCAGATTGGTAAAGTGATATTTGTTATTTTTTCACAGCCTCAAATCTTAAAAGAAATCATTTTAGACCAGATTGCTTGATTATCTATATGAATAAAGGAATGGCTTTGTCTGTACATTGATAAGAACTTACTGTTTCAATTATATCTTTACGTTTCATATACTGGAGATCCCAAAACCAGTCTCAGAAAAATGTCTGTCTGTCGGTGTGTCTAGCCAGATTTTGTCACAGCATTACCCAGAAACTGACTGGAAAGAATTTATTGAAACTTTGTCGGGGTAGAACTGAGATTATGAACAGTTATGTGCCAGATTATATCACAGCATCTATCGCTTATTGGAAAGCGCATTTTCCCTCAAGGTGGGCAGATCACTCAGTGCAATAGTTTACTGGGTACAGACAGAGTTTGTAAAAATGCAAGTGGTAATGCACCTAAAAATCCTCCAGAAGCCACCAAAATTCTCATGAAACACAAATGAATGCATGACACAGCTGGGCTTACTCTAAAAATAAGCAAGCAGACTATGAAAACTGAACTTTCAAAGATGAATGGACAGATCAATGTATGTTTACTTTTTCTGCGGGAAGTTTAAAACCAGTTTGCCTCAAATGTTCTGAAACCCTGGTGCTAATTAAATGCATTTATGTGAAGTGCCACTATAAGCTTATATACAGTATAAATACATTTATTTCATGTCAATGGTGGTTACTTAATTATAAGAAAACCTCATTTACTGAAGAAGTTTTTACAGTATGTTAATGCAATAACTTATGTTTCCTTTTGAGAAGACATTGTACAATAACATTCATTTCAGGGTTCAGAGATTTTAGGCCCTGGTCTATTGATTTACCAAACCCTGATCAATTCTTGACCCTAAGATACACTGATGTGCATCTTCATTTTTATTTATTTGTTGATTTGTTAAAAAAAAAAAAAAAAAAAACGTTACTGTTTGAGGGTGCCCCTACTTAATACAGTCAATGTAACTGACATGTAAATTAATATTGATATATTATATTCTCCTGTTTCACCAACTCTCAGAAATCCTGGTGCCTTTGAGATTGAGGACCTAATTCATGATCAATATTTCTCTGCCCAACGTTATCGGATGTTTGTGTTCAAATATTAACACTGAACAAATGGTCACTTGGGAGCTAGAATTGGATCTGTTGAAGTGTTGCAGTATGTTAAAGACTGACATCAGGATTTCAACATGTATAAGAAGAATTCTTTGCTTGTATGAAATGTGTTTGGATTTTTTTATGTAATGATGCCGGTCGCACGAGGGGCAGAGCCGCGCATAAACTGTTCAGAACGGGCAGGTCCGCAGGCTGCTACCACAAGTTCTGAACAGGCAAAGGCGCGGCCATCTCTACACGCGGTTGCCAGGCACCGCCGCCGTTCAGGCAATCAGCCTGAACGAGCCGCACCTGGCGGCGTGTTTATATAAAGGGTTCTGATACATTGGCACTTTCAGGGCCATCAGGTATCAGGGCCAAAGAAAAGACAAGAAAAGAAGGAAACTAAAAGACAGAAAGAAAAGAAAGACAGACAGACAAAGTGCACTGTTTAGAGGCAAAGCCCCAGCATCTGCCTGTCTAAGACGTTGGCGCGCGAGAGAGAGAAAGAGAGAGCGGCACGCATCAGTTCAGCGTGCCCGCTGAGTTTAATAGTTAAAGTGCACAAAGCAGAAACTCTCTCTATAACTCCTCGATATGGGCAAAGGTACCGAGGGGAATTTTTTTTGTTGTTTTCCAGAGCCCCGTCCGTTCTAGCGTAGACGGCGGAGCTCTGTTTATTCTGTGTTTTCAGTTTTCTTTTGTTTCCTTTTAAGTTTCTTAATTAATAATCCCACGCTATCTCCAAATGGGAAGGTCTTCCCGTGCCTGTCATAAGCAATCTCCCAAACTCCTACTGTAGTTCGTTGACCCACTCTAAAGCCCTGCATCAGGGCTCTTATCATTAAAACATCTCGTGGTGTGGCTCTCCATACCGCACAGTAACAGTTTAGCTTTTGTTTGCTTTCCAGGGCCTGAGCTATGGGGGCTCATGGGGATTTAATCAAAAGTGTTCTAACAGCAGAAAGGTATATGATTGGTCTATTGTGTGGACCAGTTAAATTAAACTGTGGGAAGAACTTCAAACATTAGGCGGAAATTATTCATTTTCTAGTGTAAACAGTACTGTTAGGAACAAATGTAATATGTTACTGTAATACTTTATATAAAAAAAATTTAGTAATTAGTAATATAGCACATTACATTTTGGCTTGATACAGTATGTGGTATTGTAGTCATAATATCAAATGAAAGATTTATGATGTTTCATATGACTTGACAGAGAGGAGTGTCTACTTTTAGTAAAAAAATTAATTAATTAATTAAAGGTTGATGTTAAATTGTAATGTTAATACATTTGCTATTAAGATTTTTTTTTCCCCTGAAAATGGTTTTATGAGACAGCATAAAAACAAGAGTGGAATAATATGATGTAATTTATGCGTCTGGCTAGGAAAATCCATTAGTTGTGGTTGCTGTAAACTTAAGCAAACTGGAAAAAAATGTAAGAAATACATATATTAGTATTCAACCAACAGAAAATACATCGGCATGACTGCTTCACTATGGCAATTTTAAAATGTTAAAATTTTTCTGTATAACCTAAATCGAGCACATTGTATAATTATGGGTTGTCAGGGCACAAAAAAAGTTTAGTTTAGACCAATTGTATTGTGAGAACTCTTTAAATGGGTATGATTTAGTTATAAAAACACAGTAGCAAAACCCATCTACCTAAAAAAAAAAGCCTGGTCTTACCAGCTCATCTGAAGAATATCACACTGTGGTTAGTTTTTTTATTTTTTTTAGATTTGTCCCATAGCAAAACAGACATAAGTCTAATACTGTAGATTCTGATTGTAAATACACTAATTACCAGCTGTGCATCTGTTATCAGAGAAGCTATATAAATGACAGAGGACACAGTTTGGCATAAGTACTAATATAAATGAAGTAATATTTTATAATATTATATTATATATGTAATATTTTGCTAAAAGATGAGCCAGTGATTAATCAGGCACTGATATAGTTGATGCTGGTCAACCTGGTTACAAATTCCTCCTTATAAAAGTTCATGGTTAGAATCTCATCTCAGTGATGTTTGTGGAGTTTGTATGTTCTCCTCATGCCTGGTGGGTTACCTCTGGTTAGTCCTGCTATCCTACAAAGAATATATGGTCATATTTAACATTTTAGTTTTATTTAGATTTATTACACTTTCATTAGATAGTTTTCATAGTTTTTAAAGCCAAGTTTTACCATAGCACTCCATATTACATGGGCACCAATTTCACTGTCGAGAGTAGGACTGTAGGTGGGTAAACTATGAATTATGTGTTCAAGGTACAGTGGACCATAACAGGCATGTAAAAAAAAATACAGTGTGTGTGTGAATTATATATATTATTAATTTATTTAGTTTTAAGGCATGCAAATTAAGCTATTTGGCGTTCCCAGATTGACCGTAGTGTGTATCTTGACCAGAGGTCCTATCATGGTCTTATATATGGGAATAAATATAATGGTAATCTCAATTGGTTTTCACAGGACCTAGTTGGACTATAGAGTTTCCTAGATGGATGGATGTAGATATATACAGTATACAGTAAGGTATATTTCTTGGGGGGAAAAAGTGAAATGAAGCCAACATTTTTTGTTAAATAACAAAATGAAATAAATCAACTCATCTAAAGACCATGAACTTTTTAAATCACCATTAAGACCATGAAACAAACAAACAAACAAACAAAATAACTTTATGGAATTTGTTTTGTTGGTGTTGTTCATTCAAAGAACTAAACAAGCATGTTATCATGCATTACAATGGGAAAACAGTTGAATAGTATAATATCTATATATCACTTCACTACCTACTGTAGCTTGATGTATAGTAATATAAAATAATATTCATAGCACTGTTGGTGTTAAGATGGTGTTGTTTATTTCACTTTCTTTTTGATGGCTTTTGCTAGCATCGACAAGCGGAGGGTTGCCATTTCCACACTTCAAAAATCGTCCTATATCCATGTTGTCAAACTTTAACTGATCAACTGACACAAGAGACAATGTGATTGGTCAGAGTAGACAGATGAAGCTACTCATGCACAATGTAGAATACACTACAGTTTGTCTGGCAAAACAATATCAATAACCCAAGTGTTTGGGAGACTATTCCAGGAAAAGGTCATTTTAGCCAATTTTAAAGCTGTGGTAACACTAGTCGGAGCTGGGGAAACGATATTTCTGAAATTTTATTTACATTTTGTTTTTTCATTTAAATGCATTTACACCCAACAACAGCCCTGGCCATCAGACATAGTAATAATTAAGATGGAAAACAGTTATCATTGTTAAAAAAATAATCTTCCTGGCCATTTAAAAAGTAGGTAGATTTTACCAGTTTATTAAGAAGTCCAATATTAAGTTCTTTAAAATAATGGTAATACCCTTCCTAGTTTGTGCAAATGAAATCCAATGACACTTTATTAATCCCAAAATATTCTATATTCAATATTTATAAAAGTTTCCATTACTAATATTTCCATTATAACCCATTAAAACAATGATGATATAAGTATGCACACATACAGAGAGAGAGAGAGAGAGAGAGAGAGAGAGAGAGAGAGAGAGAGAGAGAGAGAAAGATTTGCGAGACAGGAAGTGTGTGTGCAATATGTGGCCTAGATTAGCTGTTCTGTTGCATGTCAACAGCAGCTGGGACCTTCTTGCAATTTTAATCATTTCCACATTCAGCAAACTCACTTTGGTAACTGAAAGCATCAGATTTTATGCAAAATTATTTTTTAAAATATTTGCTTGCAAAATTCCACAAGATGATAAAAAAAATGCTGAGCAAGAGAGAGAGAGAGAGAGAGAGAGAGAGAGAGAGAGAGAAAGCGTGGAAGGTTATTGCTATCCTTGTTTTTCTGTATAGTTTAATAATTGCTTTAATCCTATCATGGTATCATGGTAATTACTTTGACAGGAAGTCTTTTCAGTTCAGCTGCATGGTCCCCGGTCCAATGATGAGTTTACTGTCTGTGAGAAACTTAGCTTGTTCTCACCATGCACACGTTTTCCTCTCACTTCCTAAAAACATGCTGGTAGGCGGATTGGCTATGCTAATTTGGCCGTGTGAAAATCTGTGATGTGTAATGGCCTGGAATGGACTGTTTACACTGTCCCTCTTACCTCATTCATTTACATAGTGACAATTTGGCTTGGTTGCTGCAGACAGGCGGTCAGATTAAAGGAAATAACAACGTCAAATGTCTTAGTAAGGTATTGGGCCATGACTAGCTGCCAAAACAGTTTCAGCGCACCTTGACGTTGATTTAACAATGACAGTGTCTGGTATTTAGAGTACAGTAAGAGTTCTGTCTAACATGTCAGCCTAAAATCTCCCATAGATGTGTAATTGGATTAAGATATACAGTAGTAACTGTAAAGGCCATACAATATGATTTACAGATTGATTCTGGACGAGACAACTCACATCACGTAGAATTTGTTTTTTATCAAAAAAATGCTTGCCTTAAATGGTTGGCTGAAATAAAATATGCTAAAAGTTATTTGACCAAACCTCGTCTCAAACTTGCACATTTTGTAAAAATTCTGAGAACTCTTATCAAAGTTATAATGGCCATGGACAGTAGTGGAATTGTAAAATAAATAAATAAAAAAAATCAAGGGGGATCAAGGGTGGTCAAGTATTTTGTTTTTTAACATGTATTTAAACATGCAATTGTCAAAATTATAATTTGATCCTTTCCATGGCTACATTAGATATGGTTAGCACCATTGCTGTGTACAAAATATAATCTAAAAAAAAATCATATAACTGTCATCCACTGCTGACCTCAAACTTATGACCACAATCTTGTTCTTGAAATGAAAGATTTATATTGATACTGATCCAGGAACTGTTGAACATAAAGGCTTGAATGACTTTGGCTAGATGTAGCAGGTGAAAAAACAGCCTCGTCAATAGAGCAACACAGTGCAAAGACATCTCCTGTAGAAGTCTGGCCAATTGTGACTAAGCCAGAGAGAGAACGACAGAGTACAAGCAAAAGAGCAAGAATAAGAGATAGAGAGAAAGGAGGGAGAAGTGGACAGCCCTTCAAACCCATAAAAAGGTTGATAAAGAGTCCGCGCATGTCCTGGCATCATAAATCTCAACTCACTTCAGCATCACTATATGAGTCATCAGACTCTGTGTGTGGAGAGGAAGCTGGAAAAATACATGTGTATGTTTTTGTGTAAACCAATGAATCTGTGGTATCATCCAGTTTGCTCTTTGAGCAATAATGCAATCAGATGCAAGCATTTCTAACACTGCCAATCTGAATGATATGATTTTGATAATAAATAATGAATTATCATTATTAATAATAGAACCAAAACACCTAATATAAACACTGTGTTAACCTGATGTAACTTATATTGCACCAAGTTAAGGCTTGTTCATCTGTAGCGACACTATGAAGAGTGTTACTTGCCCTTCTCACTTCTTCAGGCCTCATCTCTCTTTCTCTGTCTCTGCTCAGCAGCCCATAGTAATCTCATTACTTCCTTCGTTATGCAATAACCCCCAAACTCTTTATTATTTACATTTCGGGATTTTGCTTTGGTGCGGCACGGTGGCTTAGTGGCTAGCACCGTCGCCTTGCACCTCCAGGGTCGAGGTTATTGTTTCTTTACATCATTTCTGTCTCTGCACATTTCCATACAAGATAAAATTAATCTCACATGGCCTCAAACTTATCATATTGTAACAATGTACGCAATTCAGTTCATCATATGAAATGATGACACGGTTAATATTAATGTTAGAAGTTCGGATAGGCTATATGGAGTTCTACGTGTCCTTCCAATGCTTTCCTGGCTGACGGACACAATTAGGTCATTGTTTAAGGTCCAAACGACCAAATCAGAACAAAATACTGTTCAATACTGTACATTTTATCATTTTAAATCTTTTTTATTTTTGCAAACCTTAAGATTCAGCATATAAGTATGTACATGAAAAAGTAATGTTATTATGAGTCGGTAGTATGTATATGGGACCGTCCAGAATTCCTTGGAAGTTTAGATAGAATGCCTGAATACCTGAACATAACTGAACATGTTCTCCTAACAACATATCAAGTCTTTATCGATGTGACAAGCTGATACATCATCTGTGATACATGTGAAGCCTGTGCCGTAATCTTTTTACACATCCTACCAGGTCTTGAAGCTCTGCTAATCTGTTCAGTGCATCTCTCAGGAAGTGTGTGGCATTACAGGCGAGCAAACATCTCACTTTTCCTCATATGTCTACTAGCCTGGGGAAATGCTTTGGCTGGCACTGGAGATGGATTCTGGCAAACATACAAAGACAGTGTTTTTCTGTTTGAGAATTCTGAGAAGCGATAAATCACTAAAATGAAAATATTATTTACTTTCTAATCTTGCTCATGATTTCTTCAAATTTCCTGCTGTATAAGGAAATTCTTGTGGTAAAAAATAAGCAATTTGTCTAAAGATGTCTGCTCAAGTTGTTGGATAGCTACTGTACTGTATGTGCTAAAATCAAATGAGCATATGCATTATCAATTAATTTGTTCCTGCCGAAGTGCCTGACAGAATTTGAGATGCTCCTGATGACGATAATATATCTTCAAAAGTAAGAAAAGTACTTATACATTCTGTAGGCAAAGTTTAAAATGTTTTTAAATGACTCATGGGGAATTAAGGCAACACGATCTTACTCTGAGAATTAATTTGTAATTATCAGTATTCGAGCAAACTGTGTTCACGCAAGTGCTGAACTGATGATCAGACTAATTTTTTAATGCCAGAAGTGACTTTTACCTATTGTGATGCGACAGCGACTAATGTGCAAATGGTAATACTGTAATCAAAGTTGTTACATTTTTCTTTCCGTACATTTAATTAAATATCAGTAATCAAATATCTATGACTCAGGCTCATGTTAATGCAAAATCACAGCTATGCCAGTATTTAGTATAACTGCAATGTATATTAAATGTACTAAAATGTATTGTTTACTATGGCTGTTGAGTATGTCACTAACTTTAATGTAGTAACAGTTTAAAAATATATATATATTAGAAGTAGATTTTTATGTGCATTTTATTTGACCGTTACAAATGAACCCGGTCAATGCAATGTCCAGGAGTGGTTATGCTTAAGGTAAGCACTATTGGGATGTTGCTTATCTGCTCATTTAAGTGGATTGTAAATAACTGTTGTATAATAAATATATAATTTTAATTTGGGGCATTTGCTTTCTGTAGAATATCTGCTAAACATGATAATAAAGCAGGTAAGGAATTACACCTCAGAGAACATAGAGATGACATAAAGTCATAATCAAATATGATGTTAATATGAATAATGGTTTCATATGATTAAATGAGGCTAGGATATGGTTTTTGTTTTATTGACCATATAGAAAGCAATCAAATGAACAACAAAAGAGAACTAGATACAAGAAAAGGAACTATGTACTGATTTCTGAGCATGGACCAGCATTATAATTAATGTGCCATTAATGTTAGCATAAGAGACAGAACAGAAAACAAGAACTAAAACAACAACAACAAAAAATAATAAGACGAGACAAAGCTAAACCAAACATACTTAGAAGAAAAAAAATCAACAGTAACAAATTAAGGGTGATATTATCATGTGATGTAATGAGCATTTGACTGTGAGTGTGCATGTGGCTGTGGTGCATCATCAGGCTGATATCCAGGCATGTTTCTGGTTCATTCCTGCCAGATCCCAAGGCAGTACAAAGGAACAGAGTTGTCCATAGGGATTTGTGGCTGTAGAGCCCAGCAAAAGAGCCAGGCAGGAGCTGCGCATGAGAACTATTTCAGAACTTGGCGGCAAAACCTAGCCAGGATTTGCCAGGGTAATCAGACAGAGCTTGGCATGGGAGCTGGGCTGAGACTTAGAATGTGTGTTGGTAAAGGGCTTGGAATGGGCACCAGGCTTAAACTTGACCTACGGTATAAGACTGGTAAGGGCTTGCTATGGAAGCCAGGACATGACTAGAACAAGTCTAAAGTTTGCAACAGGAGTGGCTACATTTATGGGTCTTTTGTGTGAGTCTGATTGGAGCAGTGCATGGACTTTGGTAGGGAGGCTCTATCTAGAACGAGGATAGCAATTCAGACAGAAGATGCCATCTTCCGAGCTTCTGGCAAGAGCCTGACCACAACCTGGCGTGGGCCTTTGGATATACAACAATCTCAGAGGGGCAGACTAGCAGACTTTATTTTTAAAGTAAGGAGGCAGAGAGATCATGAAGTTCTCCAAACCATGCAGGAATGCAGGTCTGGTCTGGCAAAACTAGGCAGCAGAGCAAGCAGGAACTACTTGAAATCAGTTGGCAGAATGAGCATGATGACCTCCAGAAAAGACAGTGGAGCAAGTGTGACATCAAAACCAGGTTGCTGAGCAAACACACTGTCCTTGAACCAGGCAGTGAAGCAAGCATGATGTCTTCCAAGTCAGGAAGCAGGGTTATGGAGGCTGGTTATCCATGTTGAGGCTGGTTGAACGTGGAGCCGAGTGCAGGGATACTATAGATTCTTTCTGCATCAAGGGCTCTGTGATGTCAACCTTCTTTGAGAGCTTAGCTTAGCTATCCTATCATCCTCACAGTTGTCATCCTTACATGTTTGCCATTCAGATTACTCATTGACAGACACACTGGGTATAGCCCACACCCCACATAAATTTATAGGGGCAGCTCTTCCTGGATCATGGAGAACAATGTCTCAGCAATCCTTTAAATTGCAAGATTCTCTAGGCAGGAGTGTGGAGTGGGCATAGATGCTTTCCACCCACAGGCGTACCAAATAGCAGGCAAATGATCCAGATTTATTCATTCTGGCCTCGCTTTGTGTCTGCCAGGCTGTCCCAGTAGATCCAGCACTGTAACAGGAGACTGGAAATGAACTAATTAGAAATCATAGTTTATAAATATTTCCTCACATTTTTAGAACGTATTTCCAGAATTTTCTTTTGCTTCTACAGTTTAAAGTTGTGTTGCAAGAAGAATCATTGTAATGCATAAATGCCAATGTACTGTATAAACAATATAGAATTTAATTTAATAGAACTCAATTGTTGTTTAAGAATAAGGTTCAGTTGTAGGAAGCCAGAATTTCTTTAAGAAGAAGCCCCATTTGTGGGATATTCATCAAGCCATACACCAACAAACACAGAGTAGCATCCGCCTCCACCTGGTAGAACGCTACATCCATTGTTTGGTCTTGTGTTCAGTCATGAGATGAAGAAATCAAAGACATAACTGCAAGCATGGTTTTATTAAACATATACAAAATAATAGCATGAACAACAAACAGAACTGTATACAGAAACAGGACCTATGATTTTAACTTTGTGCTAGGAATTAGCATTTGTTTACCAGACTAGGGACAGAGCAAAAAACGTAACACTCTCACTCACTCAATCGCTCATTGTCTGTACCGCTTTATACTGTGTACAGGGTCGTAGGGGGCCTGGAATCTATCCCAGGAGGCACGAGGTGGGGTACACCCTAGATGTGGTGCCTATCCAATGCAGGGCACACAAATGCACACACCCATTCACACACTACGAGCAATTAGAGAAAGCCAATTAGCCTAATCTCCATGTCTTTGGACTGTGGGAAGAAAAACAGACAAATTGATTGACATCATACATGTGACTGTGGTGCATGCTGGGACTGAAGAAGAATTAAAGTAATAGAGTATTTTATTTTAGATAATCAATTATTTGCTGCCTTTTAGTGGAGCTAGAAGAAAATCTCACAATGCAGTTTTTATATTTTTGAAGTAAGCAGGTTATATGTTATATATTATGCTGTAATTTTCTTTAGAGTTGAGATTAACGCAAAAGATAAATATATTAAAACAGGGAAAACCTATGATTTCCCACAATTACTATATATACAGTATACTGTATATATAGTAAAAGCTGTTGAAATATAAAGGGTATTTCCAGGCCATTACACATATGGCGGCACACCATGGTTTCAGCTGTGTCTTGTGATTTTTTTATTGGTCAGACTAAATTGTTTATGTCTTATAAAACCAATAGCTTGTAGGACATTGCTATCTCAGCTTCAGTGTTTCTTTATTGGGGTTGTGAACACGAAAACCCAGACATCCTTCTCCCCAAGCTAGAACACAGTGTGCTGTGTCCCTGGGCACATTTCTACCCAGACAGCATAAACCTCTGATTCAGCAGAATTTTTCCGTTCTATACAACATGACCTTGAGGGAAAAAAAAAAAAAAAAAAAAAACTATGTCCATATTGTGTATAGTAGTGCAAATAAGCCCTTTATTACCATATATTTGCAGAAGGGTATTCCAAAACAACTGTTGCATCGAGGAAAAAAATCAACTGTTGTCAGGCTATCAATGTATATTTAAACCACTTCCTTTACCATCTTCAATTCAATTTCAATTCAATTTTATTTGTATAGCGCTTTAAACAATTGTCATTGTTGCAAAGTAGCTTCACACAATCACAAGAATTATGGAAGTTTGTATGTAATGTGAATGTGAATGAATCAAAATGATCAGATTATCCCTGATAAGCAAGCCAGCGGCGACAACGACAGTGGCAAGGAAAAATTCCCTGAGATGGCAGTAGGAAGAAACCTTGAGAGGAACCAGATTCATCATTTGGGTGATAACGGATCTGCAGTCATACAGTGTGTTAGAAGTATCGAGAGCACTCCTCGATCCTTCCATCGTGCCCTGTCTGAGGTGACATTGGAGGCAGACAGAACTGGGCTACAGACACTTCATCAGGGGAACCTGTTAGCTATTTTCAGTCTTTACAGGCTGTCTGCTGGACTAATGGCTTTCACTGGGCCTCCGCAGAGAAATGCTATGTATGACAACCTGAAAAGGTAACACATTTATCTAATATGTATCCACCGAAAAAGATGTCCAATTATTAATACTAGACTGTTTTTAGGTTATCCTTGCTTGACCAGTGCAATCATATTCTCTTGTGCTTTGCCCATTCTTCTCTGACTGAACACAATCACGTCAACTCATGAGCTAATTACTGAGCTTTCTATTTGCTGAGTCAGGCATATTGGAGCAGGGGAAGCCCACAAAAACCCTGAGATCATACTGACTTGCAAGATATTCCAAGAACCTATGAAGAACCGAGTTCATCTTTTATTCATTTCCAACATGCCAAAGGCAAAGACAGAGGACTGCATCTTCACATTCATTTCCCTGACTTAATGTCTTTGCTGAGCTATTTTTGTTCTGTCAATGCAAACTGATACAATCTGGGGCTGTTGGACCTGATAATGACTCCGCTTCAAGCGTGTGCAGAGCTGTAGGGATTAACTCGAGAATGAAGCTTAATCCCAGTAATTACTTTGATTGATTAATGTGCCAATTAGTGTCTCTGAGATCTCAGCACAGTTTCCTAAATCTTCTGAAGTGGACTGACTGCAATTTCACAGTAACCCCTTAGTAAGTTTGACTAAGCTGGAGTTTATATTGCTTTAAACTATTGTTGCATTCAATGTGAAAATTCCATGTAAACATAGTTTATGAACGTTCTGAAAATTCATTTAGCATTAAAATCCATGTATGGCACATGCTATGTTATTGGGTTTAAGTAAAAAAAATATCCAGGGAGTTTGATGATAACACATTTTAACTTGTTTCTAAGAAAATACAAATTCTTCCCCTATCACAATCTCTCTCCATCACACACACACACACACACACACACACACACACACACACACACACACACACACACACACACACACACACACACACACACATATATAAAAACTACAGACCAGCAGGCAGATATATGGAGGTGGTGCTGCCCTGGCTGGGAGCTTATTAACTCAGGTCAAGGTGAGTGGTGTAATAGCCAGACTCTTTATTACATTCACTGAACACTCATTGAAACGTTTGGCCCAAATCCAAAGCTACTCGACCTTCAAAGGTACTCATTTGTTTCCAAGCAATCCTACTTCTTTCTTGGAACAGACAGCGTGTGTAACAACGAGACAAGCATTCAGAATCACTACAGACTTTAAGTCCTCATGAAAAGGTTCAAGGGCCACTATCTGATTCTGTATTTTGACGTAATTCATAATTCTTTTTGAAGCAGAAAGTCAGGACAGCATGTTGTAGTGAACTAGTTTAACAATGCAGAATAGTAACGATTTTGATGTAAGCCTTTTTATCAGCTGTGGAAGATTTTGGAAGTTTAACTGTAATGAGGACAGTCCAGGTAAAAGTAAACCTAGACCAGGGGCTGGAATTAAAATGTAATTAGGTCCGAATTTCATGTTTGTGTTAGGATTCATATCTTTATATATGCAGTCACTGCAAGTCTATAAAAAAATGAACAATTAAAAATTTCCTTACCATTTCAATAATATTTGTTGTCAATGTTCAGTAACCATGTAAAACATGTGGATATTTCCTTGTATCTGTATAAAATGCAAAAAAAATATATATCTTTAATCAATCTTTAGTGGATCATTATTTGCACCCTGCTGGGCTGTAAATGAATGTGAAAGGACTTCGGTTGCTCTGTCATACTGGGCAGTTTGAGTATTTTTGCTCAAAAGAGCTGTGTTTTGTCTCATAGAGGCACTTCACATTAGTGCTTTTTATTATTAAAATCAAAAAGTAAACTTCACTAAAAAGTAAAGCGCGAGATTACTGGTATATTCATTATTCTCATTTATCAGATAATCATCACGGTCCGGATAGAACTGTCACTCAGTCCGGATCCAGACCATGATCCACCATTTAGTGATGGCTGTCCTGACGATGAGGTAGCATGAGGCTGTCATACAGTACATTTCTGAGCCTGAGGATCATCGCTAGTCAGCATCTTGTGCATGTGAATTGCAAATAAAATAAAAGAGTTACTTTTGCTACCCATGGAAAAGCCATGAGTGTATAACATCCTAATTATGTTCTCGACCAATCAGAGATAGCAGCATTTCGTAGAACACCAAAAAACAATGTTGGTAAAACATGTCTCCAAATCGACCACCAACATACACAACTTATACCAACAACCTTTTTTTTCTCAGCCAAGCATCCGGGACACATTGTAATAGTCTACAGGAGGATACTAATGCAACAGAAATAAGTTGATGCTAGCAAGTTGATATGGAAGAGCAAGGCACACCTCCATATCTGGGATGATCTAAAGACAATTTATTAGATAAGCATGAGACTAGTACTTGATTTATTATTAGTAATAGTAGTAGTATTAAAATGTTATTATTATTATTATTATTATTATTATTATTATTATTATTATTATTATTATTATTATTATAAAAATCAAAAGTTTCTGCACATTTCCACCATGTCAAAAACATGGGTGAATGCAGTTACTGTAGAACTTATACAACTTGTCAGGAACACTGTAGAAACTGGTAAGGATGTAGTATTGTCTCCCTTTTTTTTTGGAATTGCCTTTTTTTTATAGATTAGTGAGGACATGGTTGAAGCAAGATCCATTACAATCTTTTTTTTTTTTCCCTGATTTTTCTCCCTAATTTAGTCATGTCCAATTCCTCCCCGTCACTAGGGGGCTCCCACATTAAGGCTACTACTACCACTCAGCCGGAAGGGCCGAAGACTATCACGTGTTTCCTCCGAACCACGTGACGCCAGCCGACCGCATCTTTTCGAACTGCTCGCTCGCGCACCGTTGGGGGTGGCGTAACACACTCGGAGGACAGCGCTATCCGCTCCTTCTGCTTGCGTGAGCTCACAGACGCACCTGATTGGCTGTAGAGCCGTGATTAATGGGGGAGCACTAAGTAACACTCATCCCTCCCCTCTGAGAGAGCTCGGCCAATCAGCTCTCTCTAGACCTCCGGCTGCGAGAGGTTAATCCATTACGATTTTAATAAGAATATATTAATGACACAATTGAATCGTGCTATGTAAATAACACGTCTTAGTGACTAGATTGACGTAAAACAAGCATGTTGCAGATGGGAAAGACTGAGTGGTCATTGGGATGTCGCTGCATTATTGCTACATCAAAGGAGATCTCACAACAACTGTATGGTAGGTTCATACAACAATGTAGAAGACTGCATTAAGATCATATTACGTTCTTCTGGTGTTTACCTCGGCTACCAGAGAATGAAAAGCTCACTGTGCATGTTGCTGTATTTATACCCACCTGCAGGACACAATGACAATGTAGTAAGCATGTGATAAGCACCTGGTCAGAGTGTGGTGCAATCTGATCGGACAGAATAACAACCTGGTTTTATCTCACTGCACCCGGTGAGCGAGTAATCGTGCGTGTGACAATAAATTAGTGACAACATGATACCTGACAGGAACGAAGCTAGGAAGTTAGGAAGTGTGAATGTGATAAATGCACATCTTTCCATTTTGACCCCATTCTTGTCTGAGTGTGATGGGGCCATATTATTAAAAGCTCTTAAGTGCCAATTTTAAAGTCTTTTTTAAAGGGACTAGATGGTGTAACTCGTTTAATAAATTGCAAATGGTAAATCAATAATTTTATAGTTGCTATTTGAACATTTGGAGTGATAGAAAATGTGAACTCAGTTGAGGTGTGTTCCGTTTATCGATATAACCGGATCATATTTTTACACACGGTTAACAAATCACGGACTTCATCTCCGCCACACAAGAAGTTTACATAACCAACTATGATTCACACTCAAGCACGTCATGTCCAAATCATGAGTTTGTGAGACATAAAAAGAGAAAAAACACTCAAGTCTTCACTGGACTTATAATTACTACTTTGTTCCAAAAGAATTTTTTCAAAAAATTCTGATTGACATGCATTATATTATGACAGGCATTATAAGCAAATACAACCAAAAATCCGGCAACAGCTTCCACTGTTACAGGTAGTCAAAAATAGAATTTCAGGATGTGACTTGGTTTAACACTACTGTATATAACGTATGTGCGTCAGACTTTCCTGTCATTATCATTTCCTTTTTAACTTCTTAAAAACAAACAATGTGCATAGCCTAGTTTTTCGTTTCAATTTGTAGCCTTTAGCTTCCTATCATAACTTGTCTGTGCTAAACTCTGGAGATGCTGAAGCAAGTGGTGATAACAGGATGTATTAATAAAGCATAATTTAAAATTCAAAAGGTCCGCATGTGTGATTTCTATTAAACCAAAGCCTCTCTAACTTTAAAGCAACATACGTACATTCAGGTGTAAAAGGTTTTAAATCCAGCATTTTCAAATTGCCCATAGTGTACAGTATGTATGTGTGTGCCCTGCAATGGATTGGCACCACATCCAGGATGTACCCCACCTCATGTCCAAAGTCTCCTGGGGAAAGGCTGCAGGCTCCTCGCAACCCTGTATACATAATAAAGGGGTATAGACGATGAGTGAGTGACGAGTAAGAATTTTTTTTCATGCCTGAAAAACTGCTTAAACATTAAACTGACCTTAAAGGACTGTAATACCAAAACGATTTAGAAGTTACATGGTGCTCGAAGGGGCTGTTCACGTGTCATGTCTAAAAATGCATGGATAACGCCAGCTGTTATTTGAGGACAAGTTGGAAAAAAAAGGAATAAATAAAATGCCTAGTTTGGCTGCATCTGTCCTTCAGGCATAAAGGAAACAAAGAGAATTTCACCAGCTGATTAAGGAGAACAGACAGAGTAAAACTGATTGTTGGTTCTTTCCAGCATTTTATCTCCCTGCAATGTATTTAATATAGCGAAATTGAGCAGGCTAAACACGCGACAGGTGAACGCACCCTAGGACAGTCAAAAATACACAGCAGCCAAGTCTGAGAAATGGCACTGTCTGCATTCAATTAGCACAAAAAGGTGTGGTCGCTAGACGAAGACACTGACCTTTTCTTCGCACACACTGCACAGGGGACGTGATGTCTCGCTTTTTCCGTGTCCGCAGGAATGTGAAATCCTGTTAGTCCTTAGATAACTCACTCATTTTGCATGGGAACCTGTTGATGCACCCTTGCTTTCTGTGATGTTAAACACCATATGCTTGATGACTGATTGTTGCCAAGACAAAAATGTATAAGATGGAAACTATTACATTTTTTCCTTAATCTTGGTCCAGGATCACTGTAACAATCTCCAAACAGACAACAAACGTTATTGATAGGGCTTTTTTTTTTTTCAAAGTAGGAAACATACTTTATTACACTGAATTATTGCATTCCTAATATGAGGTGTGGGCTTTGAGAAGCCCTTACATAAATGCACTACTAGGGGTTTTTCACACAGGAGGCAACAAATTGCTGTCCACTTCTGGTATGAGAGATCAGAGTTTCTGCACAGCACAGCTTTTCATACAGCAGGCAAAAAAAAAAAAAAAAAAGAGCATGCATCTCTGTCAAGGTGAGCATACATCAGCGCTTAACAGCTAAAATGTGTTTCTTATGCTATATTGATACAAAAGAACATGAGTTGTAACATAAATCTTTCATAAATTCTAAAGACCTTTTTTTATATAATATGTAGATATTTTTGCATAATAATTGTCACCTTTACAACATTCTTATAATGGTGCTCTGCCCAATTTTACTTGCTCCCACTCATTGTCTGTAACACTTATCCTGTGCTGGAGCCTATCTCAGGGGACTCGGGGAACAGGGCAGGGTGCCAATCCATTGCGGGGGACAAGCACACACACACACTCACACACACTATGGGCCATTTTGGAGGAAACCGGATTACCTGGAGGAAACCCACCAAACACAAGGAGAACATTCAAACTCCATGCGTACAGACCCAAGGTGGGGCTCAAATCCTCATCCTTGGAGGTGTGAGGCCACGGTGCTGACCACTGCCATGTCTCCCTGAATTTACAAATTGTTTTGACAACGTTGAAGTAATGTTCAGGAATGTTAAATCACCAAGTTTTTAGGACATCTTCCGACAACCTAAAACAAAGAACTAGGACTAGAACATGCAACGGCCATTTGGAGACATGTAGGCTGTAATATACTTTTTCTCCTTCAAGTGGCCATTCATGCCATGTGAGCTAAATTTAGCCCTAGTAAACATCTAGTCTTGTTTTTCAAGCTTCCATCCCTTATGGTATTAATGTTGCAACACGTGGGCTCATGTAATATTGCTCATGTTGGAAGGCCATCTTTAATGCATGCTTTGGGGGCAGATTCGAATGCATCCCATTGGGCTTTCATCTAATATTAATTGTGTCCTCAGACTGCTCTGCTTTGTCTGAAGAGATGGTTCATCTAAAAATTTTCTCATAAAACATTATTACATAAGGTACAGCAGGACTGTTGATTTCACACAAAGCAATGATTAATTTTCAAAATGACCAGCTTTGAAAATAGCTGTGGTTACAATACAAAATAGTGGTAATAGAAGGAATTGTATTAACACACTTGTTATCATCTCTTTTGTAACATCATATGAGGGACCTACAGAGAAAATTCCAGATAATTGGATTTTAAAAGTGGTAGTTGTGGGATATAGTAATGATTAATAAAGTACGAGAGAGAGCCTGGTGAGGAACAACTGTTTAACAGTTTTACAGTGCAAAGTATACAACATTGTTCTTTTTGTTAGCATGATAAAATGAAGAATTGTTCTTCATAAAATGAAGAATACACTTCAGGGTGTGTATTTGTCAGAAAAGTGATAAATTTCATGGGAATTCTTCCTAGCACCACATATGTCCTGTCATTCAAAACAGAAAATTACATTATTAAAGCTTTTTTTTTTTTAAAGAAGAAAAACAATACTTTTTATGAAGATGTTAATAGTAGTAGTAGTAATTCATGCTTAAAAATGGATACGAATGCAAATCTGCCAAAAGAATAAGACAATACATAGAAATAAATGTAAGTAGTGTTACATTTTTCTAAAATAATTTACTCTTTTAAAGTACTGTGCAAAAGTCTCAAGACACTCTTGATACTTTTGCACATCTTATATTAATTTGTTTTATATATTGGAACAAATGTTTTACTGCAGCAAAATTTCTAATAAAAAAAAGAGGTTGTTTATGTAATGCTATCAGCAGAAACTTCATTTCCCTTCTCATCTGTTCCAACCGCTCAGCATTCAGTATCACCCTGATCATCTGTTATGATCTACACCGGTTTCTCACTGGTTCATGCTTTAAGTTGGGTGTATTTTTTTTTTTTGCTTGAATGATTCATAGGTCACTGTGTGGCTTAAACAAAACGAACAAAAAAGAAACATTTCTCTGAAACTAGTCGAGTACAGGGACAGGACTGGAAATGAAAGTCAAAAAAGTCCTTTAGGAAGCCTGAAGAACTATTCTTCAAGATTTCTTTAAAATACAAGAAAGTCGCCTCTGAGTGGCGCAGTGGTAAAAGCGCTCACCCTATCATCCGGAGAGCACTAGTTTGATTCCCGGGTGATGCTGTACCCTCTCGCAGCCGGAGGTCTAGAAAGAGCTGATTGGCCGAGCTCTCTCAGAAGGGAGGGATGAGAGATACTTACTGCTCCCTCATTAATCACGGCTCTACAGCCAATCAGGGGCTCACGCAAGCGTAAGTAGCGGATAGCGCTGTCCTCCGAGAGTGTTACACCACCCCCAACGGTGCGTGAGCAAGCAGTTCGAAAAGATGCGGTCGGCTGGCGTCACGTGGTTCAGAGGAAACACGTGATAGTCTTCAGCCCTCCCGACTGAGTGGTAGTAGGTTAATGGGGGCGCCTCCTAGTGTCGGGGAGGAATTGGACACGACTAAATTAGGTAGAAAATCAGGGAAAAATACAAAAAATAAAATAAAATAAAAATACAAGAAAGTCTGGCCATTTGGACACAAAATGTGAAGAAATCAGTGGTGGAGCAAGACCATTGCACAGTACTGTTAATAATTATAGAAGAAAACATGGCAAGATATACATTTAAGAGACAACAAAATGTTTATGATGTTTAAGAAATTTTTGACAATGTAAGATGTAGGATGAAAATGATGGTAATCATTTGCTCATGTGATGTTTATCTGCCTGACACTTGGTTGTAGGCTACAGAGTGATTCAGACTCCTCTGTCCTTATCCCAAATATCCTTCTACCTATTCTGGCTTACTCACAAAAGACATCCTACTCTGCCCATTATTTTTTCATATGTGTGTGCAAATGTTTGTATATTCATTTTTTTTTTCACCTCTACATCAATTCTCTCTACACCTCATTTGCTGGAGCGCAGTGCCATTGTAATTCCCTCCGAACCGTATGAGTCATTTGGGATGTGTGTGAGCATTTTTCTGACTGGCTCCTCAAGCCCTCCCTAATTGGGTTGGAACTAATCAAGTTTTACTGCTGAATGGCTAAACCAAAGCAGAGAGCAGGGACAATGACAGGAGCACCTCACTGGGTCTCATCAGTCCATATGCTACAACAACTGTTTACTTCTGCTGTGTTCCAGTGGGGTGATTGTGATGCTGTTCTGCGCACATGAGTAGGTTCCTAATAAAGAAGAAGCTTATGGAAGAGATTCAGGGCGACAAGTAAAATGTGGTGAAACAACTAATGGCAGTGGAATCATCAGTGCACAGGGCAGTATTTTTCCACATATATTTCAATAGTGTGTAAGCATTAGACAAATGCTTACAAATATTTGGACAAATTGCTATTAAAGTGAACAATCAAACAAGGCAGCTTGTTCATACAGAAATCTATGGTTTATGTCACTTTCCAGAATATTAAAGCAGCAGTCTGAGAATCTATAATAATTTTCCACTTGTAGACTACTGTAGCCAGAAATCTGATGTCAAGCATTTGCATCTTTGTTTTTGACCTGGAGCTATGACACGAATTTGATCCATCACATCAAATCAGGTATTTGATGGAATTTAGGATTGGAATTTCCTACAGTCTAGCTGAGCCTCCAGGAACAAACTGGACTCCATTTAATTTAAACACATGTCCTGCTATACTGAACTTCCAATCTTACACAGTATTATGCTATCCGTTATCACCCAGATGAGGATGGGTTCCCTGTTAAGTCTGGTTCCTCTCAAGGTTTCTTCCTATTACCATCTCAGGGAGTTTTTTCTTTTCACCGTCGCCCTCGGCTTGCTCATCAGGGACAATCTTATCATTTTGGTTCATACACATTTACATTTCATACAAACTTACTTCTTTTGATTGTTTAAAGCTTCTTTGCGACAATGTCAATTGTTAAAAGCATTATATAAATAAAATTGAATTGAATTGAATTGAGTATTAGGTAACATTTTTGGTGATTTGTGTTATGCAAACTTTCATATTCCTGGTCCAATATGCTCCAATTTGATACCAAGTCTATTACTGTATCATGTCTGGTTCCGGATATATGGCCAGTGCGATTTTTATTTAGGGTGAGGAACTCAGACAAAACATTGGACTCATATTTTTAAGAAATGTATATGTATATTTTATTTTGTAATAAAGAAGAATCCCTCAGCTTCATTGTGACATTAGGATTTCCCTGCTATCCTTACAAATAAATTTGCCAGCAGTGTAGATTTATAGAAAAAAAAAAAAATTCTGTTACATTATTATGTATGTATGTATGTATGTATGTATGTATGTATGTATGTATGTATGTATGTATGTATATTATTATGGAACAATCACAAACATCAATAGTGTTCATTAAAGTACTTAAAAAATAGGATTTAATTTCTTCAACAGAATGGAATATTTTGAAGATTTCGCCTACTTCATTCTATTGGCCATAGCACAAAATGAGCCTGTATGGCTAAATGGCTGCCTTGATACAGTATGATGGGTCACTAATGCACTATAGCTATTAATTAAGAAAAGCAGGTGCTGAAGAATAAAGTTAATTAGCCAGTGCTCTAGGCAAGTAAAAGCTCCAACACACTGCCCAGACTTATGTTTCCATTGTCCTGCACCCAATTAACTAGACTAAAAGGTACTGTAGTAGCTTAGTTAACTTTTGGTTTTGTATTTTGCTCAGTTTGTCCTTGTTGCCAAATCTTTATGTATTTTTAATTCATTAAGAGATCTTTTAAAAGGTTTGCCTGTCCTCTATTTTAGTTTCTAAATTAGTTTATGCTAATGACCATAGCCAGGTTAATACATCAGGCAGCCACAGAATTACAATATAAAACAACATGCCCAGAATTGTCTAGAAACCCCTTGTGCCACCTGGGCATCCCTGGCCCCTCCGGGCAAGACCCTTGGACATGTGGATTGGACTTGTTTGTCCGGTGCATGACATGGGTGCTCGATTGCCTTATGATCTGGAGAGTTTAAAGACTGTGTTGGTGGTAGCCTTGGGCTCTTTGCCTGCTAGGCCCTGTTCTGTCTTATTCAATTGTGGGTGTTCTGATGTCTTTGTATCATGACCAGCATTGACTTAAGTTCAGTTGTAAGTTGTGTTGCATTGGATTTTTTGTAGGATTGAACCAGACAGACTGGCATTTGGTCCTGGTGAGCCTTGGGTGCCCATAATCCTGTCACCAGTTTACTGGTATATAATTGATAATCAGTATTAATGTGTTGTGGTGTGTTTATGTCAGCTACTGTAAGTAGCTTTTGAGATCACTTTATTTCCAGACGACTCTCAGGTTGGAACATGTTTTACAGGGTTTACATTTTATGTACGATAGTAGGCATACATTACATTATGTCCATATTTTGACACTGATTGCCAGACACAGACATAAAAGTAAACAGTTGATGACAAAAAAAAAGATAAAGGAAAAGCAGTGCATGAAATCTAAAATTACAAATATGGAAAATCAATACATTTCTGAAATACCAATACATTTGTGAATATTAAATATACAAGAGTAAATAAAACTGGATTGTAATGAGCTTAATCAGTAATCAGGGAAGCTTGGATAAATGGGATGCAAAGTCATTGTAGGCTGAAGATTCTGTTCCAGGAGAACGTGAACGTTGTGACAATTATTTTCTGAGAGAGGGTGCTTATTCTCAGTTAGATGTAGCTGATCAGTAGTCTTTAACATCACTCAACTTAATAATAATTCCAAATTAAACATTCTACGAGCAGCGTTCAAGTCACACCAGGACCTTTGATTGTGTAGAATAGCAGAACACAGTTCAGTTCAGTACAAAGTAAAAACTACCTCTATTTCTCTATATAATTTTCAGCTCCACTAATGCATGTATCCAAGCATTTCAGTAGTGCTTTGATACCATCAAGGTAGAATGTTTGGACATGATTGGACTGCTGCTTCCTGTCTGACATGCTGGCCTTCCAGCAATCTTAAATGGCCCAAATATGTGGAAATTGCTTCAAGCGAGGTCAGGACTGTATGGGGAATGTTGCAATATCTCCCAGCAAAGACCCTGTAATGTATAATTGGTGTTTGTGAATTATTCTGTACCGTTCCCAGAGACAGATCACTTCCACTAACTGGTGATCCATCGATTTTCAAAGTTCCACTTGCTAAATATTCACAAGATTGTCTGCAGTCGGCCCCGAGCCACCGCAGCCGGGTGCCATTCAAATATTTTACTGGAGATAATGGTTTTGTCTTTATTCATGAGAATATTCATGTCTTTTCATCACAAATACTAGTTTGACATGAATGCCCTCAACAAATGATGATCATATGAGAAATCATCAAATTATTTCTCAAATGAGAATGTCCCCCTAATGTGACCTCATATATAAAAAGATGCAGACCTTATTTAAAAAGACACTGAAACAATGCATGTGGAATAAGAGTGAAACAGAGGCATAGAAAATACATTATCGGAGGGTTATTTCAGAGCTCTTAGAACACCGTTACTTTGTTAAAGAAATAGTAAAAGATGGGACTTTAGATGAGCAATTTAATATCTATATAAACATTTTTGCATAAAAGATCTACTGTATACCTTGGCTGCATTGGAATGGGAACTGTGTATGAATATTCAGTTTGCCTGAAATAGTGTTTGGTGTGATGCTTTTTATATCACTAAATCTGGATCAGCAGCTAATCCTTTTCAAGCTGATCCACGGGGTATACCGTATACTACCCTGTAAGACTATGAAATGAAACTTACTAATGATCCATGCTACCAGTTCTGCAGATCCAAAGCAATTAGAAGAGTGCTACAGTACATGTGTTCTGGTGATGCTCCACCAGCTCTAAGGTCAAGGTTGGCTGATGATATTGCATGATGATATTTTCTTATTGCAATTTTCTCTCTGCTTCATGTTGTAAAGCTCTCTTCACCATAGAAAGAAAACCACACTCCATATGTGACTTACAGACACTGTGCACCATTTAACAACAGGATTGTTATTCATTTTGAATTTTGTGATTCATACTTAATGGAGCCCCAGCTGTCTAAGAATATACATATTGTTATAACCATAATTTAGACATTTGTCATATTTTTGGCAAATATATTCCATTATGTATCTTTATTATAATAACATTAATAACACCGATAACACTTTTCCACCTATACAAAACAAACGTTATTTAATGTTTAATTTTTACCATATTAATAGCACCTTTGTTTCTGGTAATACGAGCAACTTTCTATTTAAATTTTTTTTTTTTAAAAACAATGCTCTGATTGTCTACATTTCAATCACAAAAATTTTAATGGCCTTGTCATTTGTTGGTTGTTGAGGTACAACCATTATTCCTTTATGGAAAATCAAAAACATTTGGGAAATGGTGGCACAGTGGCTTAGCCCTGTTACCTCCCACCTCTATCGTTGGGGATTGAAATCATGACAGGCTCAATGTAAAGCTAGTGGAGCCAGAAATATTGAATTGTTTTCAAAACAGAAAAATGCATGAAGACATCACATTCATTTTTTATTGGCATAACCGTATAAAGCATTCCACTCTCTTTTTACTTTAGTTTACCTGCCCCAGGCAAGGGTTAGTGTTGGGCATGGGTTGTCATGACTGATGTGACCACACGGTAGGTGTAACTACTGGTGAGACATCCAGCATACGAATAAGTTACAAGAAGGTTCTGTCTGGCTGAGACAAATGTGATTTCAAATACACATTTTTCCTACATGCCTTCAACATACCAAGCTCAAATTTTGGGAAGCGTTTAAGTACTTTTTGGAATTTAAAATTGTCATTTCACCCCAGATTTCACCATTTCTGTACATTTCAGAAGCTTAATATTTACACTTAAAGGTTTTATTAAGTTAATGAAATATTTCATCAACAAATATGATTTTACACCTTTCAAACTTGTTTACCAACCAAACCACTCCAATCTCTTTCCTATTTGTTTCCAGCAGGTGTGGTGCCCCCTGGAGGTGGAAATCACTGATGATAAACATGCTCCCCCATGGCCTTGCTCACGCGTCCCAGGCCATCGAGGAGGAGCAGGACAACGACAGAGAGGAGAGAATCTTGGCTATCCTGGGAATAGTGGGCACCATTCTCAACCTGCTGGTTGTCATCTTTGTCTACATCTACACAACCATTTGATGACTGGAGTAGGACAAGAATAAAATCAACCTGGGACGATTTGACTTTGTGTACACATTCTGTGAGGACAGGAAAAGATGAGAAGACTGAATTAGACTATTGCATTTGCCAAAATAATGAAGTGCTGTTACAATTCACGATAATTTTTGCAGTGTCCACCATTTTTACCTTTCATTTCAAAAGATCCAAAGTTCAAACTATCATTACCTTTTAAAGCTTTTCGTACAAAGTTATGTTGTAAATACAGTGTGCATTTGACTATGGCATGGCATCCTTGTATATTTCTCATGGCATGATCTTTTAATATATGTCTTATTCAATTAATTTAACATTTTAGTGACAGTTAAGTGATTTCCATCTTTAACGACAACCATTTCAGCACAGAGCACTGCAGATAATGGAGGCATCTGCTCAAAAGGCAGCTGCTGGATGTCATACTTTAGGCATATCTGGTGAAAGAAGAGACATTTTCCCAAAATATGCAAAGAGGACTGTATCCTTCGGTTCCTTTTACAATATGAGAGGAATCAATTTCAATGTATACTATATATTTTATGAGCTTTTCTCAACTAACGAAGTTGATAAAACATGATATTGCGATTCCTGTATGGAACACATGCTAAGAGGTAAACCTAGCTTTGTTGGGTTTTTTTTTTTTTTTTTTTGTTTTTTTTTTTTTTTTTATGGGATATGGTTATTCCGATGCCAGAGCAGGATCTGTAGCAGTGTACTATACATGCTTTGCATTATTCAATGAGCAGAAAAAATTATTTTAGATGTTCTGATTCACATGGCTTTTCTATACTGTAGCTTTATCGAACTGTTTAAAAGATGGTACAGTTTGCACAGTAATATAAAAACAAAATGAAAAAGAATAAAATTACAAAGGGTTGCAAATATTTACAGGAATTCATTTTATGTTTGGGATTATAATTGAGACAATGGCATGCTTCATCAAATCGCCTCAGCTTGCACAAGTCCTGAAAACATGTCGTTACATAATTACTGTTAAGAATTCATTCAGTCTTGTTTTCCTCCACCTCAGACTTCTAAGTCAAGATTATTATTATTATTTTCTAACTGGCTAGACAAGTGCACTACCTTAAGCTCATGAATAAAACATTACAGAACATAAAATGATGACTGAAAGAATGAAAGCAGACCAAATGTAATCCCCCCCCCCCCCCCCTGTCTCAGAAAGGTGTGAGCAAGGAGAGCCAGAAATAAGTGGTGTGGTGGAGAAAAACAAGAGGGTACTGAGGGGAGCAGGAGAGCCTGCAGCGAACACAGTGCCATCTGCTCTCCTCATGGACTACTGCATCACCCCCTTCTACAACTCTAGCACACACACATGCAAACTCTAATCTACATTGAATTGCCAGTTTAGCAGTTACAAGATTGCTATTCTGTGCAATTTAAAGTACAATCATTCTTAGTTTCCACACAATGTACAGTAGCTTATCAGTTTATCTCTCCATTTTATTTAAAGCAAAAAAAAAAAAAAAAAGATTTTTTTCCTTCCTAAATATATATGCCAAAATTATTGAGAAATATTTTTGAATAAAATTAAAGGAATGTGCATTCTTAACTCTGTTGTTGCTATTAACTGTATAAAATCCACTCACCTAAAATGTCCAATACAAAGGGAAGAAATAAGATTTTTCAGCTGATGATTGTTGATCAACAGTGGATGGCAGAAGCATCGTTAACTGAAAAAGTATTTTCATTAATTATGTTTAAGGTGTATTTGGGGGCCAAAACAAACAACAACAACAAAAAATTTATTATGAGATGATTACCTGTTTACCTACTGCATTAACTGATGCTTTGTCACAGATACAAGTAATCTAACTGGCAGCTTCTGTACTACTGATTTCTTTTTTTCATACTGTATGCAGTATGATGTGAAATTTGTAACTTACTCAAAAGAGAAACAAGTGTGTAAAAATGGATAAAGAACTTAATAATGATAAGTTTTGAATTTGCTGTGGTTTATGCTTTTTAAAAAATGATGTGCTGGTAACGTTAAGTAATACTTACATTTCAAGCTTTCTAATTAATAGCTAACTGTTGCTATATCACCAAATAGTGCAAACTGGAAATCTAGTGTGCTACTGTATGTACTCTAATGTACTTGTTTGATCCGCACACTAAGTGATCCCCTTCATCGGTGGTTTAAGAGCGATTTGGGATTCCGCACTGTTAGAATTTCGCTAATAAATGTAGCTCACCTTCACTTTACAACACAACACTGATGGTTCAGTGGAAATTCAGAATGGCTTAGAAGCAGTTACTAAGGAGACAAAGTGTTGTTCAATATGACATAACTATTATCAAATGTGTTTTCTTGCTGAAAGTGCCTCTGAGACTTGCTTTGTATGTGAGATTTAGCAATGGTATCCAGGCAGGATCATGGTGGTCAGATATCATGACGTCAAGTGCAAAAGGTTGAAGAAATAATACATCAGTAGTTAAAAATACCTTTTAGTATAATTAGGGCCATAAATTAAGTCCCACTTAACTCCAACTGTGCGATATTTGCCAGGAATTAACACACTTCCACACAGTAAGAAGGAAGGTGACAAAAATCTCTCAAAAATGCAGCTTCTGAAATTCACCAAGTATCAGTACAACTACTACAATCATTGCCAACTGTCAACTGATAAAGTAAAAAATAAAAATGTTTGGCCCTACACACCATGATGTGGAGAAAAGCACTGGGATCCTTGATTTTACTGACATGTTTTATGGCTGGTCTTCCTGAAGTTCTTGAAGGTGAAAATTTATGAATTCATGAAGTACCAGCCCAAAACGTGCTAAGTTCAGAAGGGTCATGTGAATATCTGTTTTTCAGTGACTCCAGATTTGAACCCTGTTTATAATGTATAGTCTAAACTGAAAAGGATAGTTCACATGGATGTGAAATGTCATGCAAGAAGAAGTGGAATAAGATTTCTCTACAAATGACTCCAACTTCAGGGAAGTAGAAGTAGGATTGTTAACCTCTCCAGAATGGCATAGCTGAATTGCAAACTACTTGGCCAAAACAAACATTGCATTTTCAAATTACTGTTCTGCCTCTAACAAAGAAAACATGGTGCTGAATTGTCAACTTCTTGGAAGAAATATGGTTGGGAAAATTATAAATGGCCATGATCAGAGGTCACTTAAATGCTTAATACAGCTGCATCAAAAAAAAAAAAAAAAGTCAACAGTAGAAATCATAGCTATGTTAAGTAATGAACACAAGACCAGTTCCACAAACACAATGTAACAAGAACTCGCAGAATTGGAACTGTTGTGTGGCCATAAAGAAACCACGTATTAGTGAAATTAATGTTAAAAAAGGTTAAGGTTTGTTAGAGAACATAAATATTGGACTTTGGAGCAATATACAGTACAAAAAAATATGTGTCCTGATGAGTCCAGATTAAAGCCTCATAGAATGATCATGCATAATGCCCACTGTACAAAAAAAAAAATAATAATAATTATAATTTTTCATATATGTGGCGGTAGGATGTAGTGAACATTAAGAATGTCCAATTGCGCCACCCTGGGAACTCACCCCAGAGACAAAAAGATGAAGATATCTAAACCACTCAATTTAGAAGTAAAGCACACACATTTAATTACTTCACAGTAGGCAGGAGACGTGGATATAAAGGCAGGAGAAGTATAAAAAATTGAATTTTATTAATATAATTATTTTAAAACACTAAAAATAACAAACCAAAAAGAAACCCCAGTTCAAACAAGAGAACAAAATACAGAAGGAAGAAAGAAAGAGAAAAATTAAAAACCTGATTGAAATGTAGTATTGTTGGATACAACAGAATAAAAAGAAACATACCGACAGAGCTGAGGTTCCCGATGGCCAGAAACAAGGTAAAGTGGTCTTTTACGAGAGCACCTCCACACACCACTGTGCACAATGATCACACTCTCAAACACTTCAAGTGTAACACTGCACACAATCAGGAAGAACCACCACCACAGCGAGGAAGGCGAATCTAGCACGGAACCTCAGCTTCTACAATAAACAGAAAACGAAATAACTAAAACAACAAAAAAGAATTCCAACAATATTACAGATATCACTTAATGAGACATCCTCTGACAACAATGAGTATCAAGAGCAAACAAAAGTACACCAGGAAAAGTCATAAGACATCAAATGTACCCAGTAGTCTATATTACAAATCAGCTATCCTGAAATATCTCCATTTAAATTAAATATAAAAATAGAAGCAATCATGATAACATCTAATCAAAAGAAACCATAATAAAGAAAACAAAACTTAAATACGCCAAGAAAACCTGGCTTACAGAATGAAAAAGAAAAGGAAAATAAATGTATAAAAAAATCAACCATACATTCGAAATGGGGCAATGAAACAGCACAACACCAGACAAATAAACAGTCCCCTTTTCATAATGTTCACGGTAGCACCTTCGTGAGATGAATGGCAGCGTTTTCACAATTGGAAATTAGTAGCACTAGCTTCCATACTGTTAGCGACTGCGTCTTCAAAGCTGTAAAAACCAACAGCACTAGCGGCGCTGATTGGTGAACACTGCTATCACTCACCTAAACCCACTACATTCCACCCCCAGTTTCTGCGACATCGCCTTGACGGCGAGCAAAAACAAAAGAAAATCTCAATCCCAAGGAACAGGGTACTAACTGGACCACCCACTATGCTGGATACTGAACCCAAGCCTATGGCTCGTGGGAGATGATGTCGGTTTAAATGCTGACCTGCAGTACTCCTACCAGTTCTTCTTACGACAACCTCACCTCCCTTTGAGTTAGAAGGGAATACCACTAACGGAAAGTTCCTCTCAGTTTCTGAACACTCTGCTGCATTGCTGGTTTCCACTACCCTCAGGTCACTAGATGGCTGAGGAACACAAGAAACACTATCCGGTGGCCCTGACCCAAATCGTGCCGGGCCTTCCACTAATCGGCTGCCACACCCAACCGATTGTGGGCACTCTCAAAGGCAATGTGCAACCGATCCTGCTGCTCCAGAATCCACCTATGCATGAACACTGCCAGATGATGGCTCTGGGACTCTGCCAAGTGCAAAATCAACAGGCAGTCTAGGTTCCTGTTCAAACATTAAAAAATACGGTGACTCCCCAGTTGCCTGATGAGTTGTATTGTACGCAAAGAGTGCCACTCTCCAAGAAGAGCAATTGCCCGCTTTGTCTTCCTCAGGTAAAGTGCGCAACAGATCATGCAATGTTCTGTTGAACCATTCGCACTGGCCATTTCCTGCTGGATGGTAAGGGGTAGTGCGTGATTTCGCAACCCCATACAGAGAACTAAGCTGCTGGATAAGAACAGACTCAAAGTTCCGGCCTTGGTCGGAATGAATCTGACCCGGCACCCCAAATCTACAGAACCACTCCACCACCAGAACCTGAGCAACAGTCTCAGCCCGTTGGTCTCTAGTGGGTACCGCTAAAGTGTATTTTGTAAAGATATCGGTCATAACCAACACATTCTCAATGCCAGATCTTGACGGTTCTAGGACAGTGAAGTCTAAAGCCAAAATCTCATTAGGCCGAGCAGCCAACAGATGCCCCATAAAACTACCAGGGGCGGAGGGAATACTTTTAGCACACTGGCAATGATCACACTCCTGGCACCAGCATGCAATGTCCACAGACATGCCCGGCCAGTAACAGCACTGGCGTACCAGTTGCAATGTGCGTTCTACCCCCGATGCCCATGCCCTTGATGAAGCTGGGTTAAGACATCATGTCTCAGGGCAGCCGGCAGTAACACCTAAAGGATTTCCTCCCCACCATCTGAGCGAAACACACGCCGATAGAGTACCCCATCTACTTCTTTCAAGCGGTCCCATTGCCGAAGCAGCATAACTGCTAGTCTGGAAAGTTTCTTATGCTCTTCAGGGGTCGGGGGACTTTTGCACTTCCAAAACACCAACAATTCCCCAATTACTGGATCTGCAACCTGCTGAGCATCCATGTCATTAAGTGGAAAGAAGGTAACCTGGTTCACCAAGGTCACCAATCCACCTTGGGCAGCTTGCTGGAATGCTACTGGGACGGCCATACCTGGACACAACTCGCTCACTTCTCCTGTACCAGGAAAGTTGACTCGACAAGGCATTCACATTACGATTGCTTCTTCCTGACCCGTATCTGATCTCAAAATCAAATGATGCCAATTGGGCAGCCCAACACTGCTCCATGGCACTCAACTTTGCAGACGTCAGGTAGCTGAGGGGATTGTTATCAGTAAAGACAACACATTTATGGCCCAACAAATACTCCCTGAATTTCTTGGTCATGGCCCATTTGAGTCCCAACAATTCCAATTTCATGGAGCTGTAATTGGATGAATTACGCTCAGTGGGCCCAAGACTACGACTAACATAAGCAATTGGCCATACCTTACCTTGTTGTTTCTGTGACAGGACGACCCCTAGCCCTCCAACCTCTAAAACAAATGTTAGTGAAAAGTCGGCATAAGCAAGCACCAGGGCTGTAGTTAATTTATTTTTCAACTCCTCAAAGCTACACTGACATTCCGCAGACCAAGCTTCAGTGAAATCTTGAACCTTTTGCCTTGGACGTTTTGGGTTTGCTAGCTGAGCTACCAACCTACGGAGAGGGGCAGCAAACTTGGCAAACCCCATCCACAAAGTACCGGTAGTAGCTAGCAAATCCCAAAAATGAGCGCAACTCTGCAACACTGGTGGGGCGAGGCCACTGTGCAACTGCCTCCACCTTTCCTGGGTCAGTTGAAACCCCCTCTGCAGAAATAACATGGCCCAAATAATCCACTTCCTTTTTAAAGAAGGCACACTTAGACAATTTGGCTTTCAACCCTTCAGTCTGTAGACGGCTTAAAACAACCTCCCTCCGAGCGAGATGTTGGTCCACTGAAGAGGAAAAGACAATAATATCAAGATATAAAAGAAGGGACTGGTACTGCTGATCAGCAAATAACTGTTCCATCAATCGTTGGAAGGTGCTTGGAGCATTGCACAACCCAAATGGCATCCAGTTCCACTCAAAGAGGCCAAAAGGGGTGCAAAATGCAGTTTTTGGCTTGTCCCCCTCAGTTACAGGTACTTGGTTGTACCCACTTGCCAGGTCCAGAGTGGAAAACCACTGGACCCCAGCCAACGAGTCCAAAGTCTCCTCAATACGGGTTAAGGGAAACACATATTTTCTAGTCTTCAAATTTAGATGACAGTAGTCCACACACATGCGCAGACTACCGTCCTTCTTTTTGACTAGAAACATGGGCGAAGCATAAGGACTACAACTTTCCCCAAATTACCAACATCCAATTGATGTGTGCCTTTACCACCTCATACTCAGATGGGGAAATACGTCTAAACCACTGCCGGACAGGAATTTCATCCAATAAGGGGATATCATGGGATATCAAATTAGTACATCCTAAATCCCCATCGTTTATAGCAAACAGAGGCATACATTTCTCCAGTAATGCCCTAACCTTACCCTGCTCTTCTACTGACAGCACCGTTAGATCCACCATAGCAATCTGTTCCTGCACAGTAGGGGAAGCCTGCTTGCACTGTGCATTGGCTGTAGCAGTGATGGTTTTAACTTCCATGACTCCTGAAGGCAAGCTAAGTACATCAACCTTTTTCACAGTACCAATGATGGTACAAACATACAGGACCACATCTACAGTTCCCACATTAACTATAGGCACGTAGACTGTACCACTGGCCACCCTTAAAAGAGCAGGAGAGGCCAACAACCCTGCCGGTAGACCAGAAGCTGGTGGTTCAAACAATACCGTACCACCAGAGTATTGAGCAGAACAAGTTGTAGCAACCAATTTCAGGGTGCCACCCGGGATGCGCCACACCCAACGTCCACGCACTTTGACTCGCTCCCCACCCTCTGAAACAGGCTGAGTATCAACCCAATGACAATACTGTAGGGCTTGAAAAACAAAACTAGGGGCCTTTGACACCACTGGTAAGTCAAAGAGGGCAGTGCCATGCTGACCAAAGAGCTCCTTGTAGCAGCGGCTCAGGATGTTCATACCCAACACCCCAGGAACCTCGGCACGCGCACCACCAGGAGGGTCTCTAACCACCAACACCCCACAACCTAACACGACTCGACCCACAGAGTTCCACATCTAATTCCAAATAGCGAACCCTGCAAACGTCAAACAATGTCAAAGTGGGTTGACGACGCACTAACTGCTTCAGTTCACGTCTCAGACCGCAATCATTAACATACACAACAAACTGATCCCGCAGCAAAATCTCAGCGTTAGGCATGCCATGAGGTGACTGACGTTTAACCTTTTTCAGCAGACTCGTTAAAGCCAAGGAGAACTCCACCAAAGTCTCCTGTAAAAGAAGGACTCTTGCAACGCTACATATGACTTTGTAAAACCATAGAATTCATGCAATAACTGAATAATTTAATTAACCTTATTGTCATTATAAAGTGAGACCATAGTGCAGCAGTGCAGTAACCATAATGGCTATGTAGAAAAAAAGGATATAAAGGAAGAGGGAGTGCACAAAGCAAAAAAGTCTGTCTATTATGTGTGCTGCAGAAATGCAAAGTACAGTTCACAGTTATTCTAATAGTGATGTGTGATATGTAAGAATAGGTGGGTGCTGGAGCAGAGAGAGGGTGGGGTGTTTTTTTAACAGCCTCACAGCCATAGGAAAAGTGCTGTGGGACAGTCTGGTGTTTTTGGCACGTATGGACCTATACCTTCTGCCTGAGGACAATAGTTGGAACAGGTGATGTGCAGGGTGATGCTGATCACGCAGGATGCTGTGCACTTGTCGAAGGCAGCGAGTGGTGTATATAGTGCTAATCTCTGGGAGACTAGTCACACCAAAAGTCCATATGTCAGCACAGTCTGTATATCACAACGGTAAAATTTCACCAAAAGCTGCTGAGATAGTTTTTTACTTTTTTATAGCAGGGGTAATATTATTACCTCATGTTGGGTCCTTTGTCACAGTTAAAGCTGGTGACTTCTCTCTTTCCGATAACAAGTGGTAAGTAAGTAGTCCTTGTATTCTTGTGAAAATCCACAATCATCTTCCTGGTCTTTTTGATATTGGGGACCAGATTGTGGAAATCACACCTAGCTGCCAGATGTTCCATCTCCCTTCTGTATAAGAACTCATCATTGTTATTGATGAGGCCTAACACCATGATGTCATCTGCAAACTTTATGATGTAGTAAGAAGGAAGGGAGGAACAAGAGTCATGTATGTATAGTGTATAAAGTAAAGGACTTAGGACACATCCCTGGGGCACCCTGGTGTTAATATGCACTCTACCTGATTTATGTTTGTCTACTCGCACACACTGAGATGTGATTTTGTTAGAAAGTCCATAGTCCAGTTGCACATTACAGTGCTTAATCCAAGCTCACAAAGCTTAGTTTGGAGCTTGTTTGACAAAATGGTGTTAAACACTAAATTAAATTGACAAGGAGGAGCCTGAAACTGTAAACTGTGTGTGTGCGTGTCTCTGTGTGTGTGTGTGTGTGTGTGTGTGTGTGTGTGTGTGTGTGTGTGTGTGTGTGTGTGTTCAATGTTTACTGTTTTGGATACAAATTAAACATTAATT